>JARQSV010000709.1:779631-852415 GCA_030142285.1 Calameuta idolon | reverse complement strand
AGAGAGAGAGAGAGAGAGAGAGAGAGAGAGAGAGAGAGAGAGAGAGAGAGAGAGAGAGGGGGGAAGAAATCGAGTAAGAGAGTGAGATAGAAGAAGAGAAAGAGCGAGAGAGGGGGGGGGGGGGGGAGAGAAACAGAGAAGCAGTCGCCAAGCAACGTAGTGGTAGCGGCTATGGCTATGGCGGTAGCTGAGTATTGACCCGCGCCAGCGCAATTATATTTATCACCTTTGCACTGATAGACTTCTATCATTTACTCTTTGCCTTTCAATTTTTTTCTCTTACTTCATCATATCGCATTTCACTTATTGACTCAACTCCAGGATAAATCCAAGAACATATGTGATGTCCTGTATTGATGTTTGCGTCAGAGTAAAATTTTCGACTTTTGTAATTTCATTTTTTTTTCAAATAACAATTCCGAAATTATATATAAAAGAAGCATAGTATGCGAATGAAAACAATGAAAAACTTGCTAATAAAATTAATGAATCAATTTTTGAATTTATTTTTAAATAAATATATTAATCGCAAAAGTACTCTAGCTTTTGTTAAAAACTTCTATTTGTGTACTCAGTTGAAAATAATTCTGTGCCTTTACATAACAACAATAGTCCCTACATTATTTCTTACAATGAATCTTAATCGTAACTGCATAGACTCGGTCTGACGCGTGTACCTCATATGCATACTGAGAGCCGACAAATATATAGGCACATATACATATATATATATCGATATGAAATAGTCAAGTGATAGAAGCGAGTAGTGATGAACGATCTAAAGAAAATGGTGGGAGAAGAGTATATAGCGACATTGGTTTACTACACGCACGCATCTTTTCATTAGGTCTATGGGAGTTTATACGTGATATATATATATAATAGAAGATAGAAGAAGTCTTAGAAATGTCTATCTCGAAGACATTAATGTCAAAGGTCAAAGATTCTCCAATGAATTACGACTGGCAATTCTCGTAGTTAATGCCTCATAGAGATAGTCCATCCTCTATTTTTTATCAAGTCTGGTGCAGCGTTATGAAAAATTATTGATATCGATCAGCCCAAAGATACGAATGTGTAATACATTTTTTTTTAGAGGTTCAAGTGTCCTAATTTTGTTGGAAAATACTAAAATGGGTAGTAACGAAGACTTTTTGAATTAGCGTGTAGTTAATATCGTTGTGTAGTAATTGGATGAGGCATGGTAAAATTATCCTTTGCCAAGAGAAATGTACGTACTGGAATAGATACTCGTTAGAGCCATAGATTGTGCGTACATGTGTGAACTCCTTAGGGATCATTCGTAGTTCCTCGTTTATCCGCTTCTATGTCGCTGTGTGTCTCTCGGCTCGTCCGCCGAGTCATTAATTCGAATCATTTCCAATAGGACGCACTGCTTAACCCCTTGTATCGCATAAAGGGTCCGTCAACGTGATTATTAAAGTCACGACTACTATGCGACGCTTTAAGGATATGAAATAATCATCTTTCTCTCTCTTTGCCACTTTCACTTTCCATCTCCCTCGCTGGACGATTAAGAGTGCCTTTAATACTTTAACAGTCCCTGGTGGTGAAGGGTACGTAACTGGCGGACGGAGGAGGAGAATTAGGCTTTAGAAAGAAGATACCTTATTTAGGGAGAATTAAGTGCTTGCGTAATAGAAAAGATGAGAAAAAAATAGGATTTTTGAATTAATTACATAATTTCAAAAATGTAAGATTTTTAAATATATTTTTGTGCAGTTATCAGAGATGCTTGTAAAATTCGTAATTGATTTGAGTACGTTATGTTTTCAAATTAATTAGAAATTTTTTAACTTTTTAATTTTTTTTGTATACTATAGGGGTTTAGTATAGCAGATGTACCTTTTTGCTGTACTATTATTAATTAATCAACGCGTCACTTCTCGCGAGATTCCCAACGGTTGTTTTCATTGTTTTTTTTATCCCCCACTACCGACGTATATTCTTTTCTTATTTCCTCCACTGGGGTAGGGTGGTTAAGACAAAAGACTGATTTTTTATTTGCACGCCCTTCAATCTGTCCCCGCGGACCATTTCTCGTTCTTTTTATTAAGGGCTAACGACCCTCGAGCAACAGGGTACAAATATAGAAAATTTGTAATGCCTATATCGATTAATTTTCAAAATTAGTTAAAACAGTCAAATCTCATAATCCAATTAAAGCTTCACGTGATTGCTGCTCATTCTTCTAGTACAATTGTCGAGAATGATGAATTAAAATAGGATTCTTGAACGCATACCAAAAACCACCCTTTATTTACACGTCAAGCCAATAACCCCTAGGCTGACAAATTAAGAGCGAATAAATAGACGCACGCACTTACACTATCCCATATACATGTAAACATGCAAACGAAGACGAGTCGACCAATCGCGAGGGTTTATCAATGCACCCCATATCTTTAAAAAATTTATCCTCCCTTTCCCTTCACTCTTTCGCTTTTCATCCTACCTTATTTACTATTTGCACATTTTATTTATCCTCGCATCGAAATATCACGCACAGACATTTACACACGGGATGTGTTTCTATCTGCCTCTATTATGTACCTATGTATATGTACATATGCACGGGAGTATGTGGGTACACCTGGTATAAGGAAGGTCCAGGCATCCCTATGGGCCCTACAGGGCCTAGGGATATATACTCGATTGTCGTGTGTTTGCTTGGCCATTTATCACGGTTTATTATTTCCTATTGTTCGCAGAGTCATGCTTTGTTGAGATCAGAGAAGGGCCGTGGCGAATTTCTAAAACCGTGTCCGATCGGATTTGCATATTACGATGATGCCCATCACGGGGCCCTATGTCGAACGAGTGACTATGGCTAGGTCCCCATAATTGCAGGCTATGCTACGTCCTGAAGGTGGTTTCCGATTTCAGACCTTATTAATTGCGGTAACCCCTTTGTCCTCGCGGAATTTAAGGGTTGATACATCATTGTACCGTTTCTCCGAACTTATCCTGTACCAGTTCCTAGCTCTTTTTACATATAAATACAGGGTGTCCGTTTAAATATACTTCGCATAATATATCAGTTATCTGTAGGTCAATAATTTTTTGAACACCCTGTATATACGTGTCTACCTATGTCATCTATCTTTACTCCGATACAAGATCGAATTACGAATTTGCCTAGCAGCAGCAGCAGCAGCAGTGGAATGCATTCCTTTCTACGTATTCAAAGTAGGGGCGAACCCTTCTAATCTTTACTTTGCATATTTTTTTCTTTTTTTTGTCTCTATACGTGAACACGTCATGTTTTTTGCTTTTGCACTGGGATGTTGTGTATTCTTACCGCATTTGACGCACTTATTCTTAACTAATGTGAAATTACGGATTAAAAATTAATTACTACAGTTTGAAAATATTTTTCAGGGTATTAATTGAAAAAAAATTTTACAGTCGAGTCTGAGAGTTTGCACCCTTCGCTCAGTCCGGGAGGGGGTCAAAGGGCATTGCGTCCAAGGTGGAAGGTGTACAGTAGGAAGGGTGGCAAGGAGGAGCAGAAATAAGGGCGGCGTGGTGGGTTAGGCTGGAGTGGGTTAAAAAATCGGGCATAAAATTAACAGTATATACAGGGTGGCAGGGTGCAGTTTGTTACTCGCTGGTAATATTTCACGTGAGCGGCTCTCCTTCAACCCTTAGATACGTTTGTGCCCTTCCTTATGTGTATTTGTGTATGAATGCACTTGTATGTGTGAGAGAAGTCCAGTGAGGGGCGAGAGGGTTGTTTCGTACGTTGGGGGGATGCTACAACAATGGAACCCTTTAGCGAGCCCCTAGCACCCAGCCAACATCCATACATCATCATTCATAGAAAAAGGAGAAAAAAGAAAGCTGGGGGCACCTATGGATTGGGGTTGCTCGCCCGATAGGGATGGAAATAGGCGCAACCAGTATCGGGGCTCCTCTAAGTACGCTGTAAGTACCACCCTAGGTACTCAGTATGTAATTTTCTGTTACGTTAGTATTATTGGCAGATCTATAAGTATAGCTTCTAAACTCTTGCTTACGTACGGGGGAGGTTTAACAAAAAATTTAATTGACAATATTTCTTTAATTTTACCTACGAATTCTGATTACTTATTGCTGGGCGTCATTCAGGGATGATTTTAATATACTGTAAAAATAATGTTGAAGTTCATATCTGTGATGAAGTAGGTAGTTTCCGGGAACACCCCCTTTTTGTCATTCCTCAAATAAGGGGCCGTCGGGCACGTTTTGTCTTGCGGTGTAAACAGTGACGCGTCAAATTTTTGTACCGTAAAGGGGTGCTTTGTGGCTGGAGAGAGGGAGGTGGTGTAAAATGAAAAATCCGTGAAACCGAGATGTGCAAAAGGGGTGAAATTTTTTTTGAAACTTTCCCCCGTTCGTCGTTTATGTGTACACGTATACAGAACATCGGGAATATCAATTGAGAGTTGATCATCAATCATTGATAATGACAGTTCATAATCATCTCCAGTATACTCTGAGTTTGTCTAATTGTAAGAAAACTAATAGTACCTATACACGTGCCAGTAAGAGAGGGTTGCTTAGAGGGAGAAAAATATAGAAATAGAAAATGAAAATGAAAAAGAGATGGTAATCCGCTTTCGTAAAAAAAAAAGGACCACAGCCAATCGGCCGTCCCGCATTCTAACCCCTTGAGCATGTCACAGCACGGCTGACTGATTGTAAAACCATAGACTGGGCCCACAAAGGGTTGTGCCGGTGCGAGTTTAAAATTAAGCCGCGTAATCGACGTGTAATCCTGCACTATACATACGAGACCCTTCGTCTCACCTAGTCGCCATGTTGAAAGCGTAACCGAGTCTAAAATGATATTTCAAAGGGTCAAGTAGTAAAATCCCAGGATGAAGTTTGATTTTTAATACGTCGACTTCAGTCCAATTTTGATTTTAAAACAATGTCTTCGCTTGATAATTGAAAATGAAAAAATTTCTTTAATAACGGTAAGCCACGAAAAAATTATCCCCGCGTAATCTATTTTACGTACGAGGTTTAAATTAAAATAAAAAAGCATATCATACTGTACGTAGGACACGTATGAATTTTATATTCATTAACCAGCATGCATCGCAAAGTTTAAAATTAAAAATCATACCGTACCGTAAATCCCTTATCGTTAAAATTAACATTGTTTTTGCTGGGTGATTATTATTTACGCGTCCATTAACTACACTTTTCACAATACGTAGAGTAGAAAGAATAATTTGAGCTTCATTATAATTTTATGTCATTTTTAAAAGCTCACAATGTCTCATAACCTCAACGGATTTATCCGTTTTATTGGAAAGGCATTTCCAATTCATAATTACGTGCACTCCACAGCGCAAAGCACCTGATCAATATTCACTATTACTTTAGCATGTATCAAGAGCAGTCTTCCAGAAATTTGACTTTAATCGCGCGCTATTATCTTCCAACGGATTTGTTCCCGCAGCTGTGGACGCAATAGTTGCCTACGCACAGTGCTGAAAATGGAATGATATATTAACAAAAAATTTTTTAAATGCATTGGTACTTTTGAATACATACAATATTTTTTTCAATGGTGTTTTATCGTATTTAAATTTTTTTTTCAAATACATCATTCCATCATCTATGTATCTATACATTTTGGTATGAATCAGTATATACCATATAGTAATGTACGCTCATTCGCTCTACTGGTCGTACATACATAGTCAGCTGGTACATTTAATGTCATATATAACGTGCGTCGCATTACGATCTAGTTAGCGTTCGACTTCACTCGTGTTGATAATCTTGGATGAGATTAGGCGAGCGTATATGTGCGCGTACGAATTTAGGTTCATACGTGCGTTCTATAGGGCGTTTCATTCTCCAGGGGCGTCCGAGCGTAAAGACGTCCCGTGTGGCGTCGAGGGAGGATTGGGGCAGGTACCTACCCCACAGTGTAAGGACAACACATAGTGGGATAAAAAAAAGAAAAAGTGAATATAGGGTAGAAAACTGTCACAGGGCTTTTGGAATAGGAACCGGGGTGCCTCTGATGTAACAGGAGTTATGAGAAGAAGCTAGTAAAACGGGTAGCGAGGGGTGTAGGGTATTCTTTTTGTATATATTTTTTTTTTTTGAGAAAAATGTCCCATTTTTTATCGTAGGGTTCTCTTGTAAGCTGCACTCAATTTTTATTATATTCCTCCCTTCCCCTTTTACGGTCTTACATCCCTTGGGCTTTCCAAACACTATTACTTACACTGACGTATCTTGTGTGGAGAGAGTTCATTTTTTTGGGGGATTCTAGAGAATTCATAGGGCTAATAGAATGAATTTCTTTAATGTGACAATTTATATGGCTCGTTATTGTTAATCAGTATGTATAATGTTTACTGTAAAATTGGCATGTCAGTTGTGGAATTAGTATACATTTGTATAAATTTGTAATAGTATACCCCCTTAAAGAATTTTCAAGATTTCCTCTCACCGAGACAATTGCATTTTTCAAAGAGAATCTATTGTAAAATTTTATTAGAAATAATATAGCATCGAAGTCTGGAGGGATTGAGAATACGTTGCAATAGTTTTTTTTATTCCTGTATATTGTTTATTTTATTTATTTTTTCTTAATATCTTCAGGATCCCTTATCTTCTCATGCCCCTATACGCTTTAACGTATAGAAGGTCAATAGGGCGTGCTTCTTTTTACGGTACAGCATTATTTTATCATGATCGGCAACTGTTTTACTCATAGTACGAATAGTACCGTAGTGAAAGCGAACTTCCCAAGTCTGTGTATTACGGTGTACCAAACACGTATTCCGTATACGTAATATTTAACGCGGTCCACTTAATTCTGAAGTAGCGAACTGGCCGCGATAGACATCTGCAATGTTCCACGTGGCTGCTCGCCGACCTTTACCCTCGAATAGAGAACTGGAACTTGGCCACGTGGAATCTTCCAGTACTTCAATTTTTCATTATTCCAAATGATATATGTATACATATACTTTAGATACATTTATATCGAAAATGAATGGTGGAACGTAGGAAGCAATTATTTTTGTATTAGAAAACACATAGGTACTCTCTCTGCTCTCATTTATCGGAAATCCATCGAATCCCCTATTTTCTCCCAATTTCAGAATACTTAATACCATACTGGTAATACTCAAGTTACCAGCCACTCTCTTTCTTCTTCCTCCACGTACAATTTTCCTCCCTCTAAATTTCTTTCTCCCTTTCTGCTATTCTCTATCCTAAAGAGATAACGATCTGCACGAGGGCTACATGGGGAATATAATAATAGCCAAGAATTCCCTAGGGATGCAGGGAGAACGGATCCGAGCAGTATTAGATTCTAGGAACAAAAGATTCTTATTGGACCATAAGAGATTTTTTCGTAAAATTTTTTTTTAAATGTATCACGATTTCTAGTACGGTAGCAGTCGAATATTTTTCTAGTAACCTCTTCTTGGTAGTAAAATAAAAAATCACTATACTATCATGCTTTGGACATATAGTCAAGCTTTGCTGCACCTTTTATCAAGATTTGTATATGGGTCGTTTTTATACTCTTAGTTATTTTACTATCAGATAAGTGAAACAATGGAGAATAAAGGTAACGCGGGTATAATCCGCCATTGGAGCTTCCCCTAACGTTAACCAGGAACTAATGCACTAGATTAAGATCTAGCTATTGTGTTCACCGTTGTAACCGTGGCTGGAGAGCAAGAAGGGCTGGCGTTAACGTCAAAAGGCGTTACTCGGTTCGATTGGTTCACCTGGTACTTTATATATGTATACAGTAGATCAGATAGATTAGTTATTATGGTATATATTTTCTATAGACGGAACTGGCTAGATTTTAATATAGCCACCTTCTTGAATATAATATAATTCATTATATGTTAGCATATAATTCAGTATCGATAGTTACTTTTATCATTAGTTAACCGTTTCCGTTATCAGGATCGGATTTTAATAAGCTCTCAGTTTCGTCTGTATATATGTATATACAAGTACACCTAGGGGAATTGATCTCTTTGTAGTACGCTAAATGAAACTACTGTTGAAGTACCTCGAATTAAAAAGCCCTAGAGTACTGCAGCCCTGTACGACAAAACTATCATTGTTCATTAAACTTCTCTTGGGTATCATCCCCTATTTTTTATCGTATTTATGCCAAGTAGCCTAAATAAATGATCAGCAAAACAGTCGGATCGTGCATGATTATCTTAGATTGTATTGTCTGCTTGGAATCTACATCCCTTATAATTTCCATTCCTTTATTTACAGCAAGGTTCTGCAAATTTGTTTAGTATCCGCTATTGTACTGTAGGTAAAAACATGCAACCCCTAAACTTTATTTTTAAGGGATGCCTCTTAATTGAATTGACCAAGCAAATGGCCGGGGGCATTTCACGTGCGATCGTTTTAATATCCCAAGGCTATCGGTATAATTTTTTTGAAGTTCACAAGAATTCAGATTATTTGGTAACTGATTGCACCCTCGATGTACTTTGTCTTGCAAAGGAATTGTTGGACCAGGTATAAGATACCAGAGATACACAGTCCACGTATAAGATATCAGGGAAATAAATAGTAAGACAGTTTGTATTCGCTGAATGTATTTACGCGCATGGGACACGTGTCGAGACCGCAACAAATTAGCCTAGGGATTTTATTGCGTTTCAAAAGATACTATGATATCTCAATTACGCCCACTTCTCCCTGACACGTGTACGAGATCGCTTAACGGAAAATTTCTCGATGGTTAAGGGTGATGGATTCGTGTGTGATATATGTATATGGGTTAGTTGTTGGCAACGCTGAGGACTTTTTGATTGTCAGTAACCACTATCCATTTCCACGTATCGCGACGACACGTGGCCGCACGTGTCTCAAGCGTTAGGTCGCCTTTTCTTGTCGTATTCACGTGCGCGATCAGCCAATGTTCACACTCTTGCTTATTTTATACCTTTCACCTTTTTTTCAACCTTCTCCTATGCGCGCACGTGCACATGTTAGGGATGAATAGGATGTCACGGGGTGTTTAAAATAAAAGATTGATAATGGTGTCAAAAGATTGATAGGGCGTGTACGATTTTTATTTTTTTAGAAAAAAATGTTCTCACATTATCTTTCATATTTTTATTTGTCATTATTGTCATTAAATTTTGATCGAATGTCGAAATACTGAACATTCCATGGGTTGAGCATTTAATGACGCTTTGTAGTACAATTTTTAATCGGATTCAGCATTGATTTTATATACAATTCGATAAGATTATTTTGACCACCCAGTACTAATGGTTTAGAAAAATGCAAATTTTAAAGTGAATACAAATTTTGAAAATTTTTGTATGTAAGTCTTCTTTTCATTTACACATATTACCACATTGGTTATACAAAAAATTTTTTACTGGATCACACATAATATCCAACATGTGTTTAAGTACCTATTGCGTAATGTCGTCTGCTAATTTTTCAATTCATTTTTTTATTTATTTTCCAGCATGATCTCATTGTCCAACATCTTTCTACACACTCGAAATGACACGCGACACGAATATCCATTTCGCACCAGTTAATGCTATTATTATTTTATCCCGTTATTCTTTCCATTCACTTTTTTACCCCACTTGTCTCTTGCTCGGATCACTTTCCTCCCGAGAACGCGTGTCTCCGTATCTATCGAGGCGCGATAATACCGAGAGATCTCGCTACAGCCACAGGAAAACAAACGGGGCTAGTGTTAAACGGCACCCACCATAAACCCCCTTAAAACAACATAAACGCATCGCGTCCGCGACACGTGTCGGTCACGTGGCGCGAGTTAAGCCGATACCACGAAATCTCTCACTGCCTTTTGAACAAATAGTAATTGGCCTTTTAGAAAGGGTACAGCCAACACGTCGTGCTAGAGAAGGTTCCAGACTGATAAGTCCACTTGGACAAATTTTAGGCTTCGATAGAAACGTGTAGTACGTCCTGTGTGTTAGATTTTGTGTATAATAATAATTCCAATCATCGGTTGCAACATTTGTTAAGGCGATTGAGTAAATTTCAATGTTGTTATTATGTAAAATATATATTGATCCTAAGAATACTGGGTTCGGTTCTCTAAGCACGTGTGTGCATACTCAGGGTGGGCAGTAGTTTAAGTAGCTTGAAATTACTTGATCGGTGGTCTACTGAAACTAGCCTAGAACACACAACAAGCCCTCCCAGGGGTTCGCTAAACGTTCCATAGTGTGTGGAATCCATTGGTCACGCTGTTTCCCGTGTTCCTATGGCGGTTTCCCACAGGAACACTTTGATGAAGGTTATTCATGGCTGGGCCCGAAGTAAGTTGTTAATGGTTTGTCCTCGTAAGAAGGAAAAAAATAAAAATCCAGCCAGTATGGTAAGTCGTGACGCGCTCGATTAAAGAGGAAGGAAGTATACCCGGCAAAGTTTTTTTTTCATTTTTACATCTTTTGCTTCGCTTAACCTTTGCATACTTCCGGGAAATTTTTTTAACAGTCTCTTTACAAATTTTATACGATGGGATTTACAGTTAGGGATACATACTCGTGAGTGTATCCATTTAATTGACGATTTTTGAATAGAATAAGAAAAAATCCGAAACCCTTGAATCCTTTGGTATTTTTTTTTTCAAAATGCAAGGCAAGGTGGAAGTTTGTGGTTTTTCATGATTTTTCGGTCGATTTTATTCTAGTATATAAAAAAAAAATTCTCTTCCAGAAGTATCGACAATCAATAAAGTATCTTTATGCACTTAGTAATTTCGCATCCGTTGACGTTACGGAAATACTCGAGTGGCGCATTTATCCTAAGGCGTGTTCAAAAGCGCGAAAATCCTCGATACTCAGGAGCTGCCGGTATCCCTTATGATCCTTCGCGGCTTGGTAATATCAAAGGCACCGCTTTTCCCAAAATTTCTATATTCCTTCCTCCCACTTAGACTCTCTCTCCGTCTCTCTCTCTTTCGCTACGATCGTTTATCGCGTTACCAACTAAAACCGGAGCACGCTTCGTTGAAAATTTCAGGGTGGCCCTCGTAAGACATGTATCCGCATCGGTGGTCTCTGTGAGATCCATGTAAAATGCAGGGAAAGACATAAAGCAGAAATTCTCTGATACGTGAGAAAATCCAATAATATGAATATGAAAATCCAGCATGCTCAGAAAGTGAGGAAGTGAAAAAAAAGTACCATAACTAATAATATTTCTTCAATACCAAACCATGTACAATAAATATACATATAAGTTTCAATCACGTAACAGACGTTCATTAGGATTTAATTAACTGCCCCCCCCCCCTTTTTTTTTACTTATTCTACTTGCGGACAGTGAGTTGTGGACGAAATCTAATCTGAAGGACAGATGATTAAATAATGGACTGTAGGACCATCGTCCAGTATCTCGTATTACCTATAAAGAAAAAGTCATTGAAAAATCTCTCTTTACTTTTAACCATACGTCTAACTGTACATATTTTATTAAGACAGTTATCCAATACTGTCGAAGCTTTTGTACGACAGTATAGATTTAGAAAATGATTTCTCTCCGTTCAATAAGCCATACGGTGGCCCTCTTACGTTTATTGAGACAGCTCAAAGGGGTTCTCGTCTTTTGGGAGCCTCTTTAATGTCTGCTTTATATGGCCGGTGGCTTTTGCTTAGTGGGTGCGTGCAAGCGTGTCTCTCCTTGCTGACATAACCTAACAGTTATCGCCCCTGTGACTGGTGTGATTGTTATGAAATAATAATGTAGTGCAGTCCTCCTGCTAGTTGGCAAAGGGGTGAACGTGTGTTGAACCGACTGAATTCTAGGGACGGCGGGGGGGGGGGGGGGTTAGGGGTACGACGCGATCACAATCAAAGCCAAAGCCAAAGCCGGTGTACGAATGGCTCGCGAGACACGTCACTTCAATATTTTACGGGTGCTCAACCTTTCCCCTTTTTCTATATTAAAAAAAATCAAAATATCTAATAAAAAAAAGGTATGTTATATTGAAAGAAAAATGAATTTTATTTTCAAAAACTTTATCATATTTTTAATATTGAATTTTTATTAGATCTTATTATATACTTGTTTGGAGTGGCGATGGTTACTAAAATAATATATTTTCATTTAACTTTACACAAAACGTCTCTTCTGTCGTATTCGCCTGTGATCGATTGATTGATCGATCGTTTGGTACCCGAAATGTAAGAACCACTGACATTCGTACAGTAGGTAGCTTCGAAAATACGGACAGATGGCTTGCTTGAAGTCCTTTATTTTTTCTTTGTGGTGGTGACGACTACAGTACGTGGACATTTGTGTTAGTTACATGTATAAGCTCATGTACACGCACACTAAACAATACTTAAATCAGGCCGGGGGGGCGGTGGTCGGGCACTGTGGGTGTTTAATGAGCTGCCAGTATAGTAGGGGGGATCCCTCAGGAGTGATGAGGTACCTACAGGATACATGAAGGGACCTATGCCTTTCTAGTGTAGGGAGTAGAGCGAGAGGATTTTTTCGGGGTACAACAGAACTTGAATATATATTGGGGGGCAGAGACACACATGCGTGGACAGAGAAAGCGTGTATAAACACACATGTGCGTACTACCACTTGACTGCTTATGCACAGAGAGCGTGTAAAGTGTAGGAATAATATTAACAGGAATAACATTGGAGAATTTAAAAGTTCTTTCCTTGTTACAATATCAAAATTGGATATAAAATTTTTTTCAAAATATTGCCAATTATAATTTTTTTCACATATTTGGAGTAAATTTAATTCAGCTGAATATAAAATGGGTTCGTGTTGAATACAATTGGAAAATTAATCTTTGCTGTTTAATACTTAAAAAATTTCATTCTGGTTAATGAGTTTGGTATGATTTACGGATTTTTTGTGGTTACTCTTTTTACTTGTTTTCCCTTGCTTTCTATGCTTCGGCGATTAACGTCGCTAGTCCATTCAGTTAAAGAAGACGTTTGGAAAATAGGTTGCTTCTCTTTTAGCTGTTTCACTTGTTTTCTTTTCTCACAGAAATAATCATCGCAAATTCAGGTCTAAAGTGTCCGGTTACATATTACGTTATTGTGAATATCGTTATACGTTTCTTCATATTTTATATTATTGGCAGGTTAATAACGGGAAACTCGACACTTTTCGTATTTTCAAAAAATCGGTAATTGTTTCTCTCGAATTTTCGGCTGTTCTATTTTTTTTTTAATACTTATATTTCTCTTCACATACAAGAGAATCCGATTTTCTATTTAGTCGAGTCTTTCCCTTCCACTAATATTTTCACGATTCCTCTTACGTTTACAGAATAAAATAACGTAATCCCTGTAGCAACCCCTAGTTTTGAATGAGGAGTAGTATTAGGTAGCTACACATATGTATATGTGTATATATATGTATGTATATAAAGTACAGCTACTATACTAGCCACTCTATACTAACTGTGCTCCTATAATCCGGTCTAAGCTCAGCCAACAAGCCCAATAATAAAATGTCCTTCTTGTGATGTCCTGCGACCAGTTAAATCAGTGATTTAACTAAACGTTCCCTTATTCCAAGAATTAATCTGGCTTTTATGCGCGAATGCACCCAGAGTTCACTTGGAAGGCGTCGATACATCATTCTTAATGCATTTCATTTATTGAATAGTTTTATTATTGCAAAAGAACCCTGTTTGTTTTGTCATTTTTTTGAATATTTTAATTAAAAAAACACTATATAATAATCGTATTTTATTTGCGTATTTGTACGTGCGTAAAGGCAAAATAAATTTTGGAAAAAAATGTTTGATTTTCAGTTGTCCCCTTTCGAAGATTCGATGACGATCGCTATTTATCGTCATCCATATCGTTTCTGTCCCGTTGCCGTCATCCCAGATTGAATGCCGTGGCAGCAGGCATTCTTGAAGTAAATTATAGTCTTGAATGGCCAGCCAGCAGGGGGTTGGTTGGCACGCGTACACTAGGCTACACCTGCCCCCCATAGACATCTGTCCCCCATAGTATTTTCCATGGCGAGTCAAACTCCTGCGTACCTACTACCCATATCCTGCTCCAGCGGAGTCACTGGCTCTTCTGAATAAAAACCCCATTGGCTATTTTGATTGGGTCCTTTTACAATTTCTATGGTTTCGATTTATAAATTATTTTTCATTTTTTATATAAATAAACTTTTTCCCTTATCTTGATTTGTCTTAGTAATCAGGTGCAAAAATAAATTTATATTTAATATTCGCAAATTGATGGTGCAAAATTTGGAAAAAACAAAATTTTGCAGATGCTGTCTAAGTCCTAATACTTTTATTGGAATTGGTCCCGAACTCCCGGATGCTGAGCGCTTTTACAAACACGTATGATCTCGTATGTAAACAGAGCTTTCCGTATTTTTCTCGATGACGTATCACGATCCCATGCATTCTGCTCATATGTGGCTGATACGTATGTAGAGAAACGGGAGTCGTTACTGGTGGTGGTTGTGGAGAAAATGGAACGCGTAGTGGTCGTCGAAGTGGTATTGTTCGACGGTTTACCACAAAAGGCCTGCAAATGCCAAGTCTGAAAAGCGGTGGTCCATACCTAACCCATGTACAAACCTTTTTCTCTAAACAGATGCTGAAATAGGATACCGAAGGATATCTGGTCCGCATTCTCTTTCTCTCTCTACCGTACAAATTATTCGATAGTCGAGTCACGTGCTTAAAGAAACAGACTTGTTACAATTGAAGTTGCTTTTGGAGAGGAAATATCTGTTTTATTTGCAGATATTTGATTATTATCAAAATTACTATTGAATCACTCCAAATTTTTCTTAACTTCCTATTAACTCAATACCCGTGTTCGGATTTGAAATATTTTGTTGGACATTATTTGTAAAAATATTATTTTTCAATTCACTGCCCCAATTATATCCCTATGTAGATTATCAATACACTAGTGGTATAGTTTATAAAAATTAAACTACATTAGGTATATCTTAATTCATCCTAACAGGAGTGTAAATATTTCACGGCAGTCATGGTCATTAATCATCGATCAAGTACTCAGCGATCGGTCAAGGCAATTTTCCAAAATTCCCTGAATTAGGAAAAGCACATACCCTCCTCATTCATATTTCGACTGATTTTCATAGCTCCCCCTTTCAGTACCCCATCGAATTCATTTTCAGACCCTCCACCGTTTCTTACCGACTCTTTCCGCGCTGTTATATTCGGGTTCACTGACAACGAAGGACACTATAGGGTGGCAAAAGTAGTTTCTACCAGCCACCAGTATGTCACTCCACAGACCAGCACCCCAGCACAATAACTACGGCATACCGTACCAAGTGTAACGATCGATATATCGATGCACATATATGTACACTCTACGGAAACGACCTAACGGTAGGTCGATCAGGATAAAATAAGGGTGGCTGAAATAGATTTTAAAAATTCAGGCAAATTCGATATTTTGGGTAAACGCTAAAAATTATAATACGTAAAAATCTTTTTCGAGGATAAAATTTCGTTAAAAATTGGAAACTTTTGTATCTATTTGGCTACCGGTGGATTGTGTCATTAGTGACAGATTGTGTACATTTTTTTTTTGCATTTGGCTTACTAGACTTTGGGGCTGCTCTTTCACCCTTACGGGTGACAAATATGACGTGAGTTTTGGAAATTGAGGGAAAGACTCGCAGAATAGCCTATACTGAAAATCTACTACCTTTATATGGGATTCTGTACACATATGTATACTACCCGCGACACGGCCTTATGTCGCGCTCATGCTTGTGCACACATTGATATATGTGTCGACGGCACATAATAGTTCCATTGAGGCATTACCATTATTGGTGAGATTTGGGGAAAGTACGGTGCGTGCACAACGGATTCGTCGCAGCTTGCTAGCTGTTTGCAAATAGCCCTTGTATTTTGGTATTATCGATCGGCGTACGTCCACGTATGTATATGCCGTTACGATTGGCTAAAATGGTATGACGAATTTGTTAAATTTCTAGAAAGAATATCTAACTCCAATGAAGATAACATTTCGAAGGGTATAATATTAAGAGGAAGAAAAAAAAGTTTAAAAAAGAATTTTTTTGGCCATTCAACTGAAGTTTCAAAGATTTCTTTGTTATCTACAGATTTTCAAAATCTGTCCAACGCTTTTGGATAATTTTTGGATGTGGACATGATTGATCTGTAATCCCTTGGATTATCGAGGTCCGATGCAATTCCGGGTGACTTTGTGATGCATCTGTTCGCTTGGTGATTTTCGACAATGCACACGCACGTGCCGCGACACGTGTCTACTCATTTTCTCTACGAGGATTCGTATCATTGGTTCACTTTGCAAAGTGCATTGATTGCTGATTAAGTTTAGGCGTTATCTGGGTTTCGTTATTTTTTTTCATGACTGCATTGGATGCATCGTAGAATTAATTAATGATTGACACACATGGATTAATTAAGGTTTCGATTTTTTTTCTATAACTACAATCGCATTGGGTGCATCGTAAAATTAATCAATGATCAACATATATGGATTAATTATGGTTTTGATTTTTTTGATAACTGCAGTTGCAGTGGATGCACCATATAATTAATGGATCTAAGGTGGCACATGGATTAACGAAGGTTCGTCAAATATTAAAATACATATAATCAATTTTTATAGGTAAAATATAGATACTTTATTGGTAAAGTATAAATTCTGTACAATGTATATATTCCCTGAATTGACAATTCCATTAGGTTAAGAGCACTGACGTGTGGGCGTATCGTTGTACACATTACGAGAAACGTTATTCCAATTATTTCTCAGTATATAGCATATAGCACTTGGGTAAGAGTTCAATAAGGCAATAATATTAATACATAAAAAAAATAATATTAAACAAAAATGAGATCCACTATCGACGTAACACGTCTGACTAGAATAAATAAAAAGGAACGTACGTTAAACAAAGACTTTGGGTCTTAAAAGAAAAATTAAATAAAAACTTCTGAATATCAATCCCCCTATGATAGATAGATATTCAAAAACCAATAGTGAGTCAAAAAATACAAATATTCCTTCTTATAGCATTTTTTTCCAAAATATACTATATGTCCTTATAAAGTAGATAACGAGCAAATTATCTTCACTAATTATTTTCACATCACTCTTCGCGAATTTTCGACACTAGGTACTCACTGCTGTAGACAGTAGTTAGATACTTTTCTTATAAGCACTGATACATGTTATTGTGATGAGCTATGTGATGCGGTACAGCCAATTGATGCTGTGGCGTATGATGAGAATAAATTCGCTGATCGTAACACGGCTGATATTGCTGTACCGGAGGACTGATGCTCTGATCACTGTAGCAATCATATTCCTGCCATTCCGGCATAAATCGCTCCTGCGGATATGGAAATGCCGAATGCGCAGGACCAAGTCTTTTCTGAGCGGCGACCGCGCAGCTTCCCGTCGATGAGGTAATCATATTTCCGTTTTCACTTATGCTCACCGTGACGTTGCCCACGTTCACCGTGATCTCACCGCTCTCAGCATTACCAAGAGTTTGGGACAGCGCCCATATGTAATTATGAGCGAAACGTAGGGTCTCGATTTTCGTAAGTTTCGTGTCTTCCGGAAATGTCGGGAGTGCCATTCGAAGACGTTCCAGAGCGTCGTTCAATGTGTGCATCCTGTGACGTTCCCGATCGTTGGCCTTGATGCGACGATTACGTTTAAGACGCAGTACCTATTGATAAATCAAGATTTTGTAAATACGTCTCCTTTCAAATTTTTCTATTAAGGGGAAGAGTCTGGTCCTTCTTTTTTATTCTTATACAAACCTGCGTCGGACTCTTGCAACGTGTGTTTCGTGACTTTTTGCGTTTCTCTTCTTTTTGTGCTGGATACAGTGTCTCTGCTGTAATCTCGTGTTTCGGTGATTCAAAACTGACGTCGAATCCCGAATCCGAAGAACTGGACAACTCGTCGAATCCACCCTCGCTGCAGAACGAATAGTCCGATGACATTGTTATCGAGAATCACTGAAACAATCGCGATCGTTACGATTAATTAATTATTAAGTAAAATCGTACATTTTACACAATATTACATATACCCGAAATCATTCATTATTTACAATTTTCTGAACCTTGACTCACCTTACTAACGAATTTCAAAAAAGTTACCAAAATATTCTTATACCGCGTACCGAAGATTGGCACATTTGATTGATTCCTAGTATCGATTAATCAGTCCATTGATTTTTATCATTTTTTTTCACGATTATTATATAAACAATAATTACGTAGATAAGAAGTAAGAAATTTTGAAATCAACACTGAGTTCAGTATACAGTCAGATACACCGTACAGGGTAGAAATAAAATCCAATAGTGTTCGAGACGGGGTACGAATCGGTACTGTGCATGTGCCAAGGGTCTCTTAGAGTATATATACCATCCCCAGGGTATTTCTCTGGTACTCCCTCCATAGTATCCGAACTACCATGCATGGGGCACCATAGCAAGAGTTCACCCCATAATCAGTGGAATAGGGTACCCGGGGGTACCTACCTACTACCCGCTATACTCTCCCCTAGCTCTTACACCCAATACTCCACCTCCATGGGCCCCCTCCCTTAAAAATCCCAGACCGTCTAGAAAGCCCCTTATACTGCTATGCTAGCCTATGCGAAGGGCCCATTGCCAACACCATAGTCTACCACCACCACTGCTACTACTAGTACCATAACCACTACTACTAGTACTTATAGTAGTTGGCATTTCCACCCCCTGAGACTATTATGGAGAACGCGTGCCATGGAGATGTAACAGCCTTGTTAGAGGATTAGAGGTTTTGAGGGTGATTACATCGCTTTAAGATTTTACGATCGATCGATTTTTATGCTGTACTTGTATTGTATTCTTAAGGTTTCTTTTACATTGAAAATCTTTAAGAAACACTTTTGGGAAAATTATAGCTCTGATTAGTTTTGCATAATTTTTTTTGGGGGGGGAAATTAATAAGGACTTATCGGCTTAGTGGTAGAATCTACCCTTATTGAGAATATTTCAGATATCAATCACTCTCTTTATCGTTACTCTCTCTTTTTTCTCTCTTTCTCTCTCTCTCTCTCTCTCTCTCTCTCTCTCTCTCTCTCTCTCTCTATAAAACCATATGTTACTGTTTGGGAATGCCTTTGAAATTGTCTAATACACAGGTTACTTCTGTTGATAGCAGTTGTAATTAACTCGAGATTATTGAAAATGCTGTTTACGGTAATCTACTTTTTTTAAAATGTGAACACTCTATTTCTTACATATGGCGGTAAGACTGAGAAACAATATTACGATGTGCAAATTTTTATTTGACAGTATGCTATGTATTAAACGTTATATGATCGATAATGAATATTAAAAAGCATAAGTTTGTAAAGAGGTCAGTGATGTACTCACCGAAAATATTGGCGAAATTATTCTGAAAAAAAAGAATGCTCCCTGTACGATAAGCAATACACGTTAAGAACTTGATGCACTCTATTAAGAAGTTTGAGCGAATGAACTTAGTACGCAAGGTTTTAGAGGATTCAGGAGTTTCACTCTTTGCCCTACGATGACGACTGATATATGGCACGAAAATAAATGTAAGATAATCTAATAAAGCTAACGGTGGCCATATGTCACATCCGCTAATCAGCTGATAATACCGCGACATTGCTATAGAAACGAACCCCGTATACTGAGTTTTTGACGAGAGAAAAATTATCGTTTATGGGATAAAACAATTAAACTTATGAAAGCAATTCGAAAAAATTGCATATTTGGAAAAAAATTTCATTGACATCCTAAGTATATATATAATAAAAAAGAAAAAAATTTCACGTAAAAACCAATCGTGTATACCGACTATGATTTTATCCATCATATTCGATTTTCTCTTATTAGAACGTATAGACCTTCACAGGTCCATGGTACGCTGCAAAAGAAAAATTGTGCTTAGTACGTGAAATGGCGCTGAGAAAAATTCAAACGAAATAACTAATCGCGAAACGATCGATCACAATATTCTCAGTTATTTGACACGATTGGGAAGGTACCAGCCGAGGACAGTTTAAACAAATAAGTGTTGTCAGTGACTGGTAGTGTGTTTCAGCTCTTTCCCATGTCAAGGATCGAGCCCCCCCTTGTTCATAGTATACCTATAGAGAATCCGATCGCATTTAATAACACGTCAAAGTGCTTGCCAAGGCTTCGGAAAATGCCGCCTGAATAGGGACTTACTTGTTTCTCCAGTTAAAATCGGGACACGCGACGCAGTCCAGCGAGTGCGCGCGCACCCGCGCGCTTATACGATCTCCGACAAATAAGAGACTTCACGAGAATAATGATATTACACGGGAACGAAAAATACCAGGCCCACGTGTTGCCTGTTTGCTCAACGATTCGTTATCGCCGGTATATTCACGCATTCTGAGTGTACTGTCAATAATTTGTTCAATGAGAACAAACAGACATCTCTAACGCGAGTTCACCACGGGGTCTGAGTTGAACTTTCACGGAATCTCAGTGCATTACCCGATCCAATTTGATATAAGACATGCTAAAGTCATCAGGCAAAACCATCATCTCCAATAGACGATATATGATAGATATTTGAAATTTCAAAATTTAAGAAAATTTTTGTAAAAATTTATTTCACAGTTTTTCAATATTTTTTAGCAATTTTTTAATGGGATTATGGATTACAAATTTTATAAGGATTCGTAATATGTACCTAGGTAAGTGCGAAGGGTATCATCCCTATGGCCATAATTTGCATTTGGGGTGTGGCACAGATATCGTTCGATCACGTCCGATGAAGTGTTACGACACGGGGTGTTCTGGAGTACGATTGCCTATGCATTGCGTTTTAGGGGTTTGTCGAAATCTGTCTCTAAATCAGTAGGAACATTCTGTATCGAATCGATACTAATACACGTAGTTGCCATTGCTCAAAGGGTTTCGGTTATTTTTTTACGCTCATTTTCAAATCACCAAGTTTACTTTGTAAAATTCGGCAATTTTTTTTTCTTTTCTCATGGTATATCAATCTTACAATTTATGACGTTATGGTACGTGATAAGTAATGCAGGAATTTGAAACCTAGACTTTTGTGTGGTTTGCATTGTGTAGTCGTACCAACTGAAGCCAGTAACTGATTCTTTAGGTAAAAATGACTTTCTCTCCTGATTGCTTGATTATTCTTACAATATCGTGGTTAAGGATCGTATTGAAATATACTGAGAATAGGATATAGGTATACGATGTTTATTAAGAGAGAAAAATATACAGCGAGAACGCATTATAATTTTGTTTATAAATATACAATATAATTATATGAATGAAATAAAAAGAGATAGACACGATAGAGACACTTTCACACATTTGGTGAATACGAAGGACAAGATGAAAGTCAGAGATTTCTTACGATTTTGTGAATTTTCTATTCAATTCATGTGTCAGAGAGAGACAAACTTATGG
Source organism: Calameuta idolon (assembly GCA_030142285.1). NCBI lineage: Eukaryota > Metazoa > Arthropoda > Insecta > Hymenoptera > Cephidae > Calameuta > Calameuta idolon. The sequence continues at coordinate 830,887 of JARQSV010000709.1, read as the reverse complement.
ATACTTATGTGTGTTAGAAGAAGATGGACTCGAAGGCACCGAACCATGATTAAGATATCCTTAGAGCGCGTCGTCGCTATGGAAACCAGTGTGACTAGAAATTATTTTGATTTGTAAATTTAAAAAAAGTTTTGAAAAGTTTATTAAGTGAAACTTTATTATATGTTCCAATCATTTTTTTCGTTGTATTTTGAAGTTCGATTATTTCAATTTTTGAAAATATCAGTACAGCGGATACTTTTAGGTACTTACATTATAGTGCATCTTGCTATCTATATTTTTCTTTTTTTTATATTTCTTTCGTCAAACAACCCTTTTACTTTATGTACCCAAAAAATTCTACAGTGTAACAAATAAAAATTGGAACCATGAAATCACCAGTTACGGTCTGACTAGGTTGAATCTCCCTGTACCTGGGTTATATATGCGAATCCAATGTTAGTGCGGTGTCGTCGATTGGAAATATCGAAAATTACACGAGACATTTGCCGCGAATCATTACCGTAAAAAATTGAAAATCAAATAGTACGCGGGGTAGAAAAGGGCTTAGTGACAAAAAAGGGGGCGCTCTAGGGAATATTGACAGGGTTGTAAATTATGTCGGGTTACAAGAATGGGTTACAATTTTCGACCTTTTTCTTTTTTTAGGTAACGATTCGCTCTGATTGGAGGATTTATTAGTGAAATAAACTATATTTACCCTTTCATCCCTCAACGTTTGATACGTATAAAAATATACGTTTTTTTTAAATTTAATTTTCCTCACTCAATCCATATTCTTTGCAAAGAAGTATTATTTTGAAAAAAGTACAATTTCATTTTAGATACTAGGGAAAATTCATATCCGGCTACGAATGTACTTACGCACGGTATATGTGCGTATAAGACTAGTGTGAATTGGGTTAATGAACTAGTCTATTACATAGCATTTTCCCAGACTCGTTACAGCAGGTAACGCGCGTAAAAGAGCGTCGAACAAATTACAAGCAACGACTATAAAGGAGCGCACTATGATCTTTCACGCGAGACTCCAGAAATCTCCCACGTCCTTCTTACCGAAGCTTGCGAAACTCTAGAGACCAACCCTAATGATATGCACAGTTATAGAAACATAGACACGTGTCTAATAAGTACATAACCTAACCATCATTAAATTGGAAAATGCTAACAACTTGCACAAAGAGATTACACAGGTTTATACAACTGGACCAAAATTTGAATTAGGGTAGGTCAGAATATATAGAATATAATTAAATTAAAAAGCGGACGAATAAATTTTTTTTTTCACTGAAAATATTTTCTCATAGGAGTGATTGCCATGTATTGATTGATATGCAGTCTTGTTTTATCGCAAAAAAATATATTAACAAAACATGAGAAGCAATTTAAAAGCGTGGCTAAACATTGTGCTTTTTATTTACAGACAATGGTATATTTTTCATTTGGATTATTCGTGTCAAGATGGAGACTAATATTTTTAATTTTTTTCCTGTCATTAGCTTTTAGTCTATACTTATCTTATGCAGGTAAAGTTGTCTGCATCGGCCTTTGATAACTGTACGCAGCCCCTTCCATTCTTGTGCTCCATTCCACTATTCCTTCGTTTATATTTTTATTCGAACAGTTCAATTCTCGTCGTTTCATTATTAATACTCGTACTACCCGACCACTCGATGAATCACTGATCCCTGTTTTCCAGGAGTCCCGGTCCTTTTTATCCCTCAGGCTTCTCCATGGTCTCTCTCGGTACTTCGGTACACAGTATAATTCTCCAAAGTTCCTATAAAATGCTGTAACTAAATTTGACTGTAGTACCGAACTCTTTGACGGAAAATCAAGTAATATCTTTTTTAATTTTATTCATGTTTTAAAAAAAAAAAAGATTTGTATATATAAAGCAAAATCCTCAGTCACATTACCCTTATAAGGAAGCTATTTGAACTTACCGGGAATAGACTATATTTACTCCTTATACTAGGTGTGCTGCCTCTCTCCCACTCTCTTTCGCCTCTTCTCTCTTAGTTCCTTCCACTCCCAGAGTGGAGGCCGCATACCTTCTTACGATGCAGTATGCTCCTGTCTGCCGCTTCGCGGACATCAGTTTAATTTCACGTACAAATCACAGTGCGATATTAAAATTAATTAGTATGATAATTTAGCATTATCTGTGAATAACAAGATAATCATTTATCCGAAAGTGTTCAGTCATTCATGTGTCAGTGTACCCGAATATGTGATGTGAGCTGTACTGTGTAATACATAACTGAAGGATTAATTCTCTTATGCAGTAAGTATTATTATTATTATTCAAATTTTGAATTTTCACAATTCCACCCTTAACTGATATTCCTTACTTCCGCTATGTTGAATCATCAGAAATGTGTATATATAACATGTAGGGGATGCCGTGTCAGAATTCCATGCGTGTAGCGTAATAACGGGTGTAACGGATTTTTGCCTCCCAGCGATTATTAACCGAGCACGTAATAGACTTTTGAAAAGCAGTTAGAAGTTCCAATTTGAAATATATATATATTTTTTCAAAATTGTGGAATTAGGAAAAATGGATTTTTAGGTTTGTACAAATATATATTTTTTTCACTTTTATTTTTACGTTTGGAGTTTATTGATTTTTAAGTAATTTACACTCGTATGTTATCTCAAAAATATGTTTTTGAACAGTTTCATTACACACGAGAGCAATGTTAGCGAGATGGTCAGTAATGGAGAGTGGAGCAGAGTCTCAGTCAGCCAAAAACTGCGCGAAACGAGTCTCCGCCTTGGAGATTTCAATGCTCGCAACAAGAGCCTGTCTCTTCCGTATAGTCCGCAATGCTTAGCTTACGGATAACGTCTTACCGTTATCGAAGCCGTGTAGTGTAGTGATATATATAACAATGAATAAAGATTCCGTTACTGCGTAACAGAATGAACGATCGATATGGGTTACTATAACAATTCTTTATTTTTTATTATCTATGGTCACCAAAGTTAAGTCTTAAAGTTTAAGGCACTTGCGTATTGCGCTACGAGTGAAACTCTTACAGATCTTAATAAAAGATATGCACACAACACAGACTGTTCGTTAACGATTCGATCGTTAAGCATTTTCGAATTATACAAGTATGTAATTGAATTATGGTACATAGAAGAGTCTTTTCGAAATTACTTTATTTGGACAAGTTTTTTTTGATCGATAGATCTTTTTCTAAGTTAATTTTTAAAAAATCTTTAATTTAGTATATAACGATTTGGGCAATTCTTAACTATAGAGCAGTAGATTTTTTATGTCTTCACATTTTTCGGGATTAGGATACACGATTGTCCTTCGAGCTATTCGTGCCACTGTCAGTCGATTGGTTATGGGGAATGCGATTCTGATCGTGACTTGTAATTCTTAGAGCAGTCCTGTACAATTATTAGGATTAATACCTACATTAACGTGAGTATAGATTCTGGTTAATTTCTGGCCGAATTAATTTCCGATTTGTACTCGATGATCTTTGCGGAGGATCTTGCGGTATCCTGGAAAATTAATAGCCGTGCTTCCGGGGGCGTCAGGTGGCCGGAACGTAGTCTTTAGGAACGCGGAAGAATTACTAGACGATGAACGGTGGAAAATTGTATGAAATAGGAAACCAAGAAAAGATTACTGTAACGTTCGTTTCGCATAATAATTATCAGATTTTTTAGGATTTTTATTATGCAAAAGGGGGGCTTGAGAGTAAAGATTTTTTTCTTCCGTTTGTCCCTAAGCAAACAACCCGAGAAACGTTCCAGAAAGATGCACGTCATTCCCTTTAGATCTTTTCTCTTTTATTTATTTATTTTGCATAGTAATTCTTAGTAATTATTTTGTCGATCAACAGCGACATCATTTTAATTAATTTCCCAAATACATTCTCACTTTTCTCATCGTCGCTTTTGTTAGTATTGTGAAACATAAAAATTCGAAACTTTTGTGCTCGTCGGTACGCGTTTCGTTCACACTGCATAAACGTATATTTGATGCGTCAATTCGCGCGAAAGTTTTGCTTGCTTCGAGAAGAAGTAAGATGATACAAAGAATTTCAAAAAAATAATAAAGTCAAGGGAAACCATGTGACGACACCTACTCGCTTACGTGCCAAAAATGGAATTTGATTTCTAACGGCTTTTCACTGTGGTCTCCTGTACATTGTGGTTTTCATAGTGTCACCGTACGTGTACTTTAAGCATTCTGGTTATACTTGTCTTCTTGCTTGTATATATATTTTTTTATTTCTTTCCCTAATATACCGGATTCCACGTACGCAGCTTGGAATCGAAACTTGTTCTTGTACAGCATTGCCAAAAAGTATACGTTCATTACTCAACCGACATTATATGTCGAAGAAAAAATTCATAAAAAATAAAAGCCTCAAATTCATGATTTTCTCAAAAAAAAAGCTTTGTTTGCAAATTATTTTTACATATTGCAGGTGACGATGTGGCGTATTTTCCTGATTTTGATAGCAACAAGCAGGTCAATATGCGGGCAGGTGATCAACAGAGCGCCTCACTTTATACAGGGTGGCGATATGGCACGTCTTGCCGTATCCGAAGGTACACAACCTGGTGCACCCGTGTACACGCTCCAAGGAGAAGATCCTGAAGGATCGAGATTACATTATTCAATAAGCGGAGAATATTTCACGGTAGACAGAGAAACTGGCGTTGTGATTTTGAGAAAAGCCCTAGACAGAGAAGCTCAAGATTTGATCGAAGTGATCATCAGTATAACCGGTTAGTACGAAGTGACGGGAAACCTTCATAGTAATTTTTATTTATCATATTATTTTTTCATCTTCTCTCTTTACACGCCCTGCCATAGACACGTATCAGTATACCTGGTGGCAGAATTAATTCCATACTCTTACGCAATGTTATTCTTTCTAGCGCACCTTTTACAAACAATAGTAACAATAGAAATCTCATTGCTATCGCTCTGGTCGATCGAGATTTTCGAAATGCCATTCACTTCACTTTTTTTTTCGTTTTCAGACGAAGGTGTCGCTGGTTCCGAACCCAACACGGTATCCTTACGTCGTGAAATCGCAGTACTTGACGAGAATGATAATCCGCCGGTATATCACGGACGTCCCTATGCTGCTCGAGTACCGGAAAACGCGCAAGTTGGCGGGCTTCTACTTCCAGCTGGTACTATCATTGTGACGGATCGTGACGGTGGTGTAAATGCGGATGTACGCGTGGACTGCATACCGGCATCACGTGACGATGATGTCTGCGATGTTTTTGAAATAAATACCGAGAAGGTTTTTCATTTTGGAATTACTATATCAAAACGATTCGCGAAGTATCTGGCATGACGATTATTGAGCAATTCGATTGACGATTTCATCTTCCAGATAAGTAGAGTAAAAGTGTTCTTACCTAAATTCAGTATTGTTGTTATTATAGCTGACAGAAGGAAAATACGACGTACAGATTACGTTGAGAAAACCGTTGGATTATGAGAGGAGAAATTCGTATTTAATTAACTTATTGGCCGTCGACGGCGCTAGTGATCCGTTCAAGAGGTTGAAAGCTCGAGCGACCGTGGCTGTCGATATCCTTGATGTTCAGGTAATTATTTTAATGGTAATTAATTTGTTTTAATTTCATAATTAGATATATTTTTTATTAATTATTTTTTTAGGATCAATCACCTACTTTCCTTAATGCTCCGTACAGTGCGGCGTTGCCTGAAAATACTCCTGCAGGGTTCACTGTTCTTACTGTTAGAGCTCGCGATGGCGACACTGGGGAACCCAGGACGCTGCTACTCAATCTCGAAGACGAAAGTGCTGGACATTTCGTTCTGGAAATGAGCAGAGATGGCGACATTTCTGTAGGAAAACTCGTTACGACGAATGTATCGCTGGACCGTGAGGATCCTGCGATTTTACAGAACGGTGGAATTTATACGTTTCAAGTAAAAGCCACGGAATTGATTAATAATGAAATTCCGGCTGATAGTGCATTATCTACCGTTACCATCGTCATTACTGATGTTGATGACTTGGCACCAGTTTTTAACGAAGAGTACTTCAGTATTAAAATATCTGAGGATATTGGATTGGATACTCCACTTCCTGGTATGAATTCCTTTTTTTAGCATTAAAAATGAATTCCTTTTTTTTGGAAAAAAATAATGTATAAAATAATTTTACTGTATAAATTATTAGGACTCAATATGGTCGTGAGTGATGGGGATGTTGGAGACAATGCAAAGTACGTTCTGGCGCTCAGGGATGCTCCTGATTATTTTGGATTAAGCAAAGCTTTTGCGGTTAGTCCTGCCCATGCACAGGGAAGAGTCCCTGTTGTCATAAGGCCCAAAAACATCAGCGTCTTGGATTACGACGTGGAGGATCCAGCTAAGAGAGAATTGGAATTTGATGTCATTGCTTTAGTATCTGGACAAGTTGTACGTTCTACTGATTATATAAAATGCAAAATTTAATATAAGTGATTGCTTAAAAAATTTTCTCCGTTTCAGGTTGCATATTCTAAGGTTCATATACAGATACAAGACGCTAATGATCATAGTCCTCAATTCGCAGAATCTTTGTATAGATTGTCTGTCCCCGAAAATGCGACAGTGGGAACCAAATTTGGTGACGTATTTGCAACTGATAAGGACAGTGGATCCTTTGGTCAACTGACATATACACTACGTGGATTTGGTGCTGATAAATTCCGCACGGATCCAAAACGCGGCGGAATATTCGTCGCTAAGCAATTGGATTACGAGACGCAGAAATCGTATTCGTTGACTATGGAAGCGAAGGATGGTGGTGGTCGTTTATCGACTGTGAATATTTTAATAGAATTAGAGGATATCAACGATAACGAACCTATTTTCGAACAAAAGGAATATTCAAGAACGGTACGTGAAGGCGCAACCAGTTTCGATCCGCAAATGTTCGTACGTGCTACAGACGTGGATGGGCCAACTCAAGGAAATGGAAAAGTAACATTCTCTATAAGCAATCATAACAGTATGACTGAGAACGTCTTTAAGGTATGTGAAAAATATAATATTACTCTGTCAGACAATAGCTACCGTGTATAAATAATAATTATATCTGATAATAAATTTTTTAAAGGTCAATCCAGATACTGGTGAAGTTACTATGCAAAAACCAGCCCGTTCGGGTGATACCGAACGTGGCCTTTATGAATTGAGTATAAGGGCAACGGATGCAGGGCTACCGCCATTATATTCTGAAACAAAACTACTAGTCCGCGTTGGTGTTCCTGGTAATCAGAAACCTATTTTTCGTGGAAATTATAAAGCCGGTTTACCTGGTCCTAATACATATCGTGCTAGGCTCTTAGAAAATGCTACTCCTGGTACTGAGGTTGTTCGAGTAGTAGCGAATGATCCTGATGGCAGGGACAGTCTGCTGCAGTATTACATAGCTGCTGGTGCAAAAGATAATTTTGTTATCGATTCGAGGTATATTACTTTTTCTTATTTCTTACAAATTTTGACAAATCATTTCAAGATTTGCCTTTCATATACTGCACGTAATTACAGTTCTGGTATTATGACTGTGTCACCTGACGCAAGATTGGATCTGGAAGCTGGAGGTGATAAATACGAAGTTATAATTTATGCAGTTGATTCGGGCACACCTGTCAGGGAAACAGCTACTACCACGGTCTCTGTTAATATTATAGATGTTAACAACAAACCACCAGTTTTCAATAACTCAACATATTTAGTATACGTTTCTGAGCGTGCGCCAATTGGTACGTAATGGTATTAATGGGTTGATTATAAATTTAATTAATTTGGATTATTGATATTAATTAATTGTTTAACACTTGTAGGTGAGTCGGTAATTAAAGTCACTGCCACTGATCCAGATTCTGATGCGAATATTATATATTCATTGGTGGAGCCAATAAAAGCTGTAGACAAGACTGGAGTAGCCCTAAAGAGTACACAGCCGTATGACTACAAGACTGCGTTTCGAATAAATTCGACAACTGGATTAATAAGTGTTAATCGGGTTTTGGATTATCAAGTGGCAGCGGTGGTAATATTGACGGTAGAAGCGCGAGATTCAAATGCACTTGTGGATAAGGAGAAGCAAGTAACCCGAGTGGAAGTTACTATTTATATTCAAGCCTACAGTGACGATAATCCTACTTTTAATAATGTCGGATGGTCACCGAATAATCCTACTATTCGTGTTACGGTACCTGAGGAACAACCACTAGGAACAACGTTGTTAATGTTATCAGCCAAAGAACCAATGACTGGTTATCCAGTTCAAAGATTTGAACTTGTCCGCGAGGATGATGATGAAGGCTATGTGAACGTCGGTGTCCAAAGTGGTAACGTAGTACTTAACAAAAGATTGGATTACGAAGCACTTAATCAAAAGGTTTGTACTGATTAGCAAGAAATTTTTATAAATAATATTTACAGATCACTTTTTTCTAAACAAAATTATTTCTTGTGTAGTCCATCCGTTTCAAAGTACGCGCCTTGACTCGGGATTACGAGATAACACGAAAAATGTCGGAAGCCAATGTTATCGTGGACGTGCAAGATATAAATGATAACGTTCCAATGTTCAGTCAAAAGGATTACAAAATCTCAGTGTTGGAATCGTCGAAACCTTCGAAAATTGTATTAAATGTCAAAGCTACTGATATGGACAGTTCGAATACCGAACAAGAAGTTAAAAGGGGTTATGGTGAGGTTAGGTATTCGATAACAGGAGAAAATGCAAACATGTTTGAGATCGACCCCATCAGTGGCAACGTTAAGGTGTTTTATATGCAATGAAACGTGAAAACTTATTAAAAAAAAATCAAACGTGCCTTTTATCGTTATCAATGATTTTCAGATTGCTCCCAATACTACATTGGATCGTGAAAGACAATCTGTACTACGTTTTTACGCGGTTGCGTCTGATATGCCTCAGGGCGGTGCTGATCAGAAAACATCACGAGCTTTGGTGACAGTTGACATTCTAGATGTCAATGACAATGCCCCGATATTTCCGCAAGATTCCTATACAGCTGTCATTCCTGAAAATGCACCTGCAGGCGTAAGCGTCGTAAACATAACAGCAACGGATCCTGACGAGGCTGACGGTGGCGTCATTCATTTTGAGATCATCGACGAAGGAGAAGCCAATGGTAATGAATTCAATTAGAAATTCAAACTTGGTCCTTAAGACACAAAGTTAAAAAAAGTCTTAGGATTATTTATAATTATATTGATTCATTAGGTCTTTTCAAAATTAATCACACAACCGGCGAAATATCATCGGCTGGTCAGTTAACTGGCAAAGGTAGAACGGAGCCATACAACATGAGAGTTCGGGCACAGGATAGTGGCGACCCTGTACTATTTTCTGATGTACCATTGATTCTATATATCGGCGATGTGGTCAGTAACGATGGTGTGCCACTTTTTATAAGACCAACATTGGAAGAAGTAGCTCATATTGCTGAGAACTCAACGGTAGGCAGTCCTGTATTCCAGGTTGTCGCATCTGATCCGGATGATCCAAACTTGCCTAATGGCCGAATGACTTTTAAATTTTTGGAAGATGGAAATTTTGAAAATGACGCCTCAACATTTAGTATCAATAGCGATACCGGATTGATAACTACGCGAAAATTATTGGATCGTGAAACAAAGGATAGTTACACTCTGATACTGATTGCTCAAGACTTGGGTGATCCGCCTCAACAAGCTACGAGAGTCCTACAGGTGATCGTTGATGATATCGATGATCACAAGCCGCATTTTAAAAGGAATCTTGATAGTCTCCCTATCGAATTAAGTGTATACGAAGAAAGTCCCATCGGAACAGAAGTTGGTATCATTGAGGCGATTGATGAGGATATCGGTGATAATGGTATGATAAATTATATAATAGTCTATGGAAACGAAGGGGCTCTCTTCACGCTGGAAAGACTTGAAAATAATTCTGCAGTCATTCGATCGGCGGCCAGATTGGATCGCGAGAGTGCAGATCGTCATTTGCTAACGATAAAGTGCTTCAAGTATTCGATGAAGAAATCGGAAATTGCACCAAAACCGTATAACAGGCAAGATCCGTCGGAGAGACAGGTGCTTGTTAAAATTTTGGATATTGATGACAATAAGCCTAAATTCAAAAAGGATAATATTACCATTGGCGTTCGATTAAATGTGCCGATCGATACCAGTTTAATAACTTTGGAAGCTGTGGATGTGGATTCTGATGCTCTTCCCATTAATTATAGCATGGGAAAAGTGTCCTTCACTTCATTGGTTGATGCGTCCATGTCAATGGATGAAATTCCTTCTCAATTCTCATTAAATCCTCAGACCGGTGAATTGAGGACTACAGGATCGATGGCTGGATATGCTGATGGTTATATGGAATTGCCTATAAAGGCAAACAACTCCGGAATTCCAGGCAGAGAAACGACTATGAGCCTAAAAGTATTTCTATTGCGCGATCGTGATATGTTAAAATTCGTCTTCTCAAAACCACCCGTCGAAGTAAGGAGGACCTTGGAAGATTTTGAAAAGGCTGTCCAACACGCACTCTCACTTCCTATAACGGTTAACGTTTATGATACCCAATTTTACTCAAAGGAGGACAATTCCTTGGATTTCTCTTCGACAAGCTCCTGCTTTCAAATGGTCGGCAAGGAATCGTACGACCTTCACGAGATGAAGGCTCTGCTCACCGATCCGAATAATGAGGAATTAAAAAAAGTTTACAGTGCGTATCACGTTGAGAAGGTACAAAATTGTGCTGCACTCGTTGCCAGAACGGATGCATCTATGACGCAAATGTGGGTACTGGCAATAGCTGTGTTGGTTGGAATTTCGGCTATTGTTTCCAGTTGTGCCCTATGCTGTATGCATGCTAAGTAAGTTCGATTCAACAAAATTGTAGCATTACTTGACAAGTATACATGTTGAATTTAAAGATTATTTTTATTGATCTTTTTTTTCTCCTTCAGATATAAAAAACAAGTAAAACATGCTAGACTGAGGGATCAACCGCGACCACCATTGAGTTACGTTTCAGCAGGTCCTGGAATGGTCAACGCAACTTCTCATAATACTTTGGGTCCAGGTACTATGGTGACTTTGGGACCTCATGAAGGGCCTTATGAATGGGGTGCTGATACTACACTTTATCACCCCAGTACATTGTCGCGAGCATGAATTCCCAAAGGAATTTAAGTTATAAAATATATGTTCGCTTTCATATCAAATAAGCTCTGTGAATGGACGTTCAAGGACATCGATGACGTCTGTTTAAATTACGTATCTGAATATGACAGAAAAATTGCAAAAAATATATATAGAAGTGTTTTTTATCCAGTGGTGCTATAGTGATGCGAACAATTTAAGAGTGATCTAGTGTTTATTTATTTTGTGTGTAAAGAACAAAATGTACCCGAAACCCGTTGTATCCTTTTGAGGATTAGGAAAGATTTATATAGATAATCCTTTTCTTTTAATTCTATACGAAAACTAACTGCGATATTGTATAGTTATGGATTTAATTATTTACCAGTCCACTCTGTGGCTTTGTTGACAAATTATTAATTGAACTTTGCAATTCAGCAATCGAATTTTATTGTATATTGTCCAGTATTTATGCATATAAATTGTACTAGCATCTATGATACTAGACGTATGATATTTGTCTCGTTTGCTGCTACAAGCACACAGTCTTCCAATGGTTTTATAAAATTATTGAATTCTTTTGGAATATTCCAGAAAGGAGATGTAAATATTAAATAACGACTGTATTATTGCCTAATGAATCATAATCAAATTCGCTAGCGATTAAATGATATTCAGACTCACTCCAGTCGAAGGTTTTTGAACATGGCATGTAGCATATCTACGACTATTAAAATGTCAAGGTAAGATTTAATATGGTGTAATATAAAGTTGAACTTTGTCATATAACGAACATTTTATTTTTGCTCATTTAATACGAAGGCTTGTATAGAACTCAAATTTTTTTTAATTAACTGCAACAGGAATACAATGTATCTTATCACTGGTTAAGTAGGAGGCCGTCAGCAAATTGCTGAAATCCTTGTACAGTGTCTATATCAACAATTTTACTGGTTTCATTGTTCTTATCATTAACTTCGATACTCGTGGAATTAGTGCAATCGTAACACTGATAACTGGTTGTACTTGCAGTTACTTCTTCATTATGAAAATGATTACTCTTCACGGTAGAAATTTCTGTAATTTTATAATTACGTGAAAATCGGTCGCTTCTCTCGTTATCATCGGTACTTGATAAATTTAATGGACTCTCCTGATAACGACTTGTTAATAACAATTCATCGTTATCATTAAGGATATCAGATTCCTCGAATTTCGAATCCACGATTGCTGAGTGATCAGTCAGTTGCTTAGCTATAGAATCGAAAGGCGTCATTATTTTTTCCATAAATGATTGACCGTCCTCTGAATCCATTGATTCCGATCTCTCTAAAATATCGTGCCTGAAAAATACTTATGTATATACATATATTATAATGATATTAGCTACATATTCGTGAAATATGTAGCTAATATTTCTGTATACGCTGTATAATTTTTTTTTTCTTTCATGAATCCTCAATAAGGAAGAGATTTGGTCAACTATCAAGATGGTACGTCTGTCGAGTGGAATTCTCAATGATTAAGTTCATGGGTGTTTACATTGAGGTTACATCCTGCAGGCTGATGATTAGTGACGAGGTGTGATATGAAGTAAAAAAAAAAAGTAATGAAGAATTTGTTTCCTCGATTTTTTTTCTATTTCTACTTTATCAATCACTAATGATGTCGTCACTGAATAAGACCATCGTAAATTTTGGACGACCTTCAACACGAGGGATTTCAGGAACTATACATCTTAAATTATTCAGTGAAAGTGTGGTCATATGAAAAGAATTTTGATGACTTTATAAGATGCCTCGAACCAAGTGTTAACATTGTTATGATTTCTATAGAAATATTTGCTTGATCATAAAAATAATATAACTGCTGATTATTTTTATACTTACCTATTTAATTTATTTCTTTTTCGAGGATACAAGTTCAAGTGAAAAATCATGTGCTGGCTTTCGTCCTCGTCATTGAATCCTTGCTGAGTTGGTACGGCGAGAATAGGAATCGGCTGTGTGGATGGATTATAAAATTTACCACCTCTATTGTTATAGGCAATTGGTCTTCGTGGATCAAAGTCCTCTATGTTTAGTAATTTTGGTTTAGTTGACTTTTTTGGTTGATCTAAAGCGTCCGTGATTGGATAGATATCTAGCATAATGCTAAATGGTTTAACTTTGCGCTTTTTTGAAAAATTTGGATACAGAGAGGAACTGTCGTGATTAGTCACTTCCGTTGCAGGGGAAGGTTTATTGAAATTGGTTTGGGGTCGTGGAAAAAATGGATCGTAATTTGGATTATATCTGTGTATTCCAGTAGGCGAAAATCTGTAAGAAAATAATTTTTGAGTTTTATCCCTTTCAAAAGAATTTTGATTTACTCGGCGCTTCAATTGGTTTACCTTAAATTTGACGTTGCTAATAAATTTATGTCTGCCGGATGTTGCGGCTTATACTGATAAAATGGATCCGAATTTATACCAATTGTATAAGGAGGACCTTCGTACTCTTCGGATCCTTCGCTGTTTATCGTGGATTCCCCCACTTCCGGAACTAGATCATATTTTTTTGGATTTACGTAAACGCCCGTAAATTTAATCGCACGATTTGGCTTACGAGAATCAGTCGTGAGGTACTTTATGATATCCTGTATGTTTCTTGATGTTTGCGGATAACGATATTGACTTAATTGTGGATATTTGCTGCGTTTAAATGAGCTTGGTTTTGGAGTTTTTAATTCAAAATGGAAAGGAGCAGGACGAGATTCTTCCGAATTTATATCTTCCGTGGATGCTTGATTTTTGTATCTGTACAAAAAATTAATATTCTATTTTTCATAAAAATTGAGTACACATCGAGCAATTGCTTTATATGTATTTTCACCTCTGTCTAATTCGATGTATCAGTGCATGATTATCAAGTGACTCCTTTCCCTCCGTTTTATCGTCACTCTTGTCACTTTCCTCCGAATCGACAAGAGCTTTACGGTTTTGTAAATTTGCTAAATTTATCGCACGGTATTCAGGATTTCCTGGTACCATTCTCTGAGATCTATTTTCAGTCTGGCCCTTATCAATTGAATCATCATAACTCAATAACAAATCACGAGGATCGTCAGATCGATCCTGCATTAAATGAACTTGCGTCGTGGGATTTGTCGTGACATCCGAAAGTATCGTAGTACTCGTGGTACTTTTTTTTGAAAAATTATTTGATTTTTTCAAAGCATTTTGAAGTATATAAATATGCTTGGTCTCCTGACTAGCTTTACCAGTAACCGACGCCCCAGACGTGAAATCGTAAAGAAAAATTCCAGCCTAAATAAAATTAAAAACGAAATTGTAGACATGCAATTTTCAAAATTATACAACGTACCTAATGTGTATTTCTTTTGTTCAAAGTCAGCACGTATCTTAAGCTAAGCGTGAAATTGTTGTACGCCGTAAAAAAATGTGCGCTCGTAGAATTATTTACATGCGTGTGTAATTGTCTGCGTGCCAACTATTGCCGTTATATTAACTGTTAATTGCACCGCTATTACGGGCCTCTTTCTCCTATTTATAAGCAAATTTGTTCTTCTCTTTTCTCCGTGTTTTTTTTTCTTTTCCATTTCCTCTCCTCCGCTTAGCGCATTATTCCTGTCGGAACATAGTTTAACGCCCTATATGTGTAGCACGCAGAAACATTCTGACATCAGACGCGCTTGGTCCACCATGCATGCCCGACACCTTAATGCAATTAACTACTTTGGAGAAAATGTGACTTTTACACACAAATTTTCTTGAGGAATATTGCAATAATTGAAGTTATTTCGCTGATTTGATTTCTATGGTAGAACCAATTCAAAATTAGTGCAAATATCCAAAACACTCGTTTGTTCGTATGAAAGGGAAATTTTGTCCGTTTTTTATACCGTACGGACATTATTTCATGGATGCACTGGAATAACTTGAAAGATATATTTGGTGCTGTATGAAGATTCACTTGAGTACATTTGCATTGTATGGAATTTAGTGAAAGTAAAAAGAGGACGACCTGTGGAAAGCTTCTCACAATTTTATGGCGATTTTTATTATTGTTGTTATTGCTGATATTATTATTGGGTATATATTATTTATCGGATAAATATTAATTGGATATAGATTTCATGGGAATTTTATAATGTCGAATTAAGGATCTAGTGATTTTTGATTTAGAAAATGATTAATTAATAGAATACACTAAATAGTAATTGAGAGTATTCCTTACCAGAATTATTGATATGACAGCCATAATGCCAATAACGAATTCTTTGACTGTAGCACCGTATCGATTCCTCTGATAACGATCGCTGCGATCCGAATATAATCCAAGTTCGGATGTGCTAATGGCAGATCTACGACTGTTATCGAACATTTCTTTTGAACGAAATTACATCTGAAAAATCTCTTTAGAAAAATTTCTTCGTCCGTCACATCGTACGACGGTTAATTATTGCACTTGTCAGTATGAACTGCTGTACAAAATTATTTTCGTTATCTTTGTCAGAATAATAGAAAATTTATTCATCGATATTCTTAGTTTCACGTAAACTTTTAAAAGCGTATATAAGACCATGTGAAATTTTGAAGTTCAATTTTTTTGATAATTCGACCGTAGTTTCCGACAGTGTGCTTCTCTCGGCGCTTTAATAAAGACTAACGTCTTCATATTTCTCGCTGTATGTTTTCACCATAGATTGCTATCAGCCACGAAGAAATTTTCATTCCAGAAGATACGTGGGGGAGTACATTCTTGTATCCGTGCATACAGATTTTGCTTGTATACCCAATGTTGTAGACTGTGTAAATTTTATGGGCTACTTACGCCGCTCGAGCAAAAGTCAAGTCATGCCCCGTGGATTATTAAGTGCACGAAAATCCTCCTTTCATATCTCATCATCCAATTTATCCATTATGCTGCGTATGGATAAGTTTGTGACGGTATTATGTACCTATATACATTTTTGAATTTAAATACGTCATTCACTTGATGGTTAACTTACAGAAAGTTAGTATAAAAAAATAATAAGACGATTGAGTTAAATGATTAAAATAAATTAATTATGTCAATTATTCATTGAAAAAAACTTACGAAACATTTATTCCTTCTCACGTATCTTACACGTTTAAATTCCTTTTCTTTTTGGTAGAGCTTTACTATCCTACGATAGTGGAGTCTACTATAGGGTCACTGTTCTTGATAACCATAATCTCTTAATGTATTAATGGATTTTTTTGTATTGTTTTTAATTATCGAGAACTCGTTAGTGTTATTCTCTTTAAACTAAAGTCATTTAACGTTTTCGAAGCTCGAAAGGTATATCGGGGATTGGATAGTTGTATCCAACGAAGGGTTTGGCTGTCGTGGTTGGTGGAAGCGTTGGGATTGGCGCTGGTGATCCCGTTGGTGGTCGGAAAGTCGAAGTGCTTGGTGTTGGACTGTAAAGGGCAGTTGGGTATGGTGGTGGTTTAATGGTCACCAGTACTGGTCTTGGTGTTGAAGGTGGAAGATAAGGAGGTGGTCTTGTGTGGGGTGGTGTACTATCTTTAGGCGGTAGATAAGTTGGAGGTTGAGTTGTTGGCGGAGGTACGTAAGGTGGCCTTGTTGATGGTGGCGGAGGGGGGGGCGGAGGTACGTATGGTGGTTTGGTTGGAGGTGGTGGTGGCGGTGGAGGCACATATGGTGGTTTTGTTGGTGGCGGTGGTGGAGGTGGAGGTACATAAGGTGGTTTTGTTGGTGGTGGTGGTGGAGGTGGAGGTACGTAAGGTGGTCTAGTTGGCGGTGGTGGTGGAGGTGGAGGCACGTAAGGTGGTCTCGTAGGTGGTGGTGGTGGCGGTGGAGGCACGTAAGGTGGTCTTGTTGGTGGTGGTGGTGGTGGTGGAGGTATGTACGGCGGTCTTGTTGGTGGTGGAGGTGGCGAAGGAGGTACAGAAGGTACCGGAGGTGGTAAGTATGGAGGTTTAGTTGGAGGTGGTGGTGGTGGCGGAGGTACGTATGGTGGTTTAGTTGGTCGTGGTGGTGGAGGTGGAGGCACGTATGGTGGTCTTGTAGGTGGTGGTGGCGGCGGTGGAGGCACATAAGGCGGTCTTGTTGGTGGTGGTGGTGGAGCGATATACGGCGGTCTTGTTGGTGGTGGTACAGAAGCTACTGGGGGTGGTAAATATGGAGGTTTAGTGGGAGGAGGTGGTGGTGGTGGTGGGACGTATGGTGGTCTAGTTGGCGGTGGCGGCGGAGGCACATAAGGTGGCCTAGTTGGTGGTGGTGGCGGTGGCGGGGGAGGCACATAAGGTGGCCTAGTTGGTGGTGATGGCGGCGGCGGAGGAGGCACATAAGGTGGTCTAGTTGGTGGTGGTGGCGGCGGTGGAGGCACGTAAGGTGGTCTTGTTGGTGGTGATGGTGGCGGAGGACGTACAGAAGGTACCGGGGGTGGTAAATATGGAGGTTTAGTAGGAGGAGGTGGTGGTGGTGGCGGTGGTGGAACGTATGGTGGTCTAGTGGGTGGTGGCGGAGGAGGCACATAAGGTGGTCTAGTTGGTGGTGGCGGTGGCGGCGGGGGAGGTACGTATGGTGGTTTAGTTGGAGGTGGCGGCGGGGGTGGAGGCACATAAGGTGGTCTTGTTGGTGGTGGTGGTGGAGGCGGAGGAGGAACATACGGTGGTCTAGTTGGTGGTGGTGGTGGAGGCGGAGGAGGCACATAAGGTGGTCTTGTTGGTGGTGGGGGTGGGGGTATGTGTGGTGGTTTAGTTGGAGGTGGCGGCGGCGGAACGTATGGCGGCTTTGTTGGAGGCGGGGGTGGTCGAGGTGGTAATGTCAATGGGTTATCTGGTGGCGGATAATTGTATCCAGGTGCAGGAGTTGTTTTCGATGGCGTTGGAGGCCTCGATGGTGGAGGCGCTCTTGTAGTAGGTGGCGGTGGTGGGGGTGCTCTTGTAGTAGGTGGTGGTGGAGGCGCTCTTGTAGTAGGTGGTGGTGGAGGCCTCGAAGGAGGCGGTGCAGGCGGCAGAGTCAGTGGATTGCTTGGTGACGGATAACTGTAGCTAGGTCGAGGGCTTGTAACTACTTGCGGTGGAAACGATGGTGGTGGCGCTCTTGTAGTAGGTGGTGGCGCCCTTGTAGTAGGTGGTGGCGGTGGAGGCCTCGAAGGAGGCGGTGCAGGCGGCAGAGTCAGTGGATTGCTTGGTGGCGGATAACTGTAGCTAGGTCGAGGGCTTGTAACTATTTGCGGTGGAAACGATGGCGGTGGCGCTCTTGTTGTAGGTGGTGGCGCTCTTGTAGTAGGTGGTGGCGGCGGAGGCCTCGAAGGAGGCGGTGCAGGCGGCAGAGTCAATGGATTACTTGGTTTTGGATAAGTATATCCAGGTACTGGTGTAACATCCGGCTGACGTGGTCCAGTGACAGGGGGTGGTGTAGGCGGCGGTCTCGTAGAAGTTACAGGAGGTGGAGGTGGTCTCGAGGGTAAAGTGAACACAATCCCCGGTGTTTCATACTTATACGACGGAGTACTACTCGGCGTAACAGGCCGTGGTGGTTTTGATGTCACCTGTACTTTAGGTGTTGTTGGATAACTAGTTGAAGGTGATGGTGGCTGTCTGAGTAAAATCAAAATAAAAATCCATTAACGATAATTCACCTATTGACAAACTCAAATCTTCATCTGCCTACATAGTCTCTATGTACTATACGAATTCCTTATTTTATCTCGATATACATACCGCGGCGGCAGTGTAAACTGCGTTTCCGGTTTCTCATATACGTAACCCTGGAAAGGTTCTTGCGGTCTGGCATAAGTCGCAATTGCCCTCTCGCTCCTCTCGTGCCCATAACACGTGGAGAGCACCGCCACGAGTGTGGCGCCCCACACGAGTCTCCACTGCATCATACAAAAATAATATTTCATACATTTCCAAACTATCATACTTGAGTTTTAATCGAAATGCATATTTCATGAAGGACATCCTTTATGTTAAAAAATATATATATTATATATATTCATTTATCGTTCCGTGGGATAATCTCACGCTTCACCCAATGTCTTACATAATCGAAACGGATTTTACAGGGAGAGCTGGTATAGATACTGTTTGAGATATAATGAATAATCGTGAAAGGTTTAAGCGGGCAAAAAATAGTATGTTGCAGCTCGTTAAACGGCAGGCGCTAATACGCTGCTACTTTGCGAAATATAAACGTTATTAACAAAGACTAGAAAAACAAGTGAATAAAAACATATCTGCATACTTTAACGTTACTTTTACAGTCTATACTGTATGAGGAAATCTTAGATTCCTCCAGACGAGGATTTACCGTCTTAGGATAAATGCTAATGCACAGTCTCCAATTTCGTAATGAAATGATTATTAATAACTTCTAAGCTCTTATCAATTTACATTAATGTAATAAAGGAAAGCAACTGCCTGGGCGCAACGGTATTAGCACGAATCGTGAATTAAACTCTCGTCCCGTTTACGACACAGCACGACATGATGATTCTGGCTCGAAGTAACGTCCAGTGACCTTTAGCAGAATAATTTATATGGAGAATCGCCGCCATTGCTGGGAAAACAGTACGCGTCAGTGTGTTTCTTACTGTGAAAGGTTATGTGTTATGCGTATATATACGTAGTGTGCGTGTGTGTACGCATATATATACATATTGCTCTTATGCGTACAACAGCTGCGATATGTTTATCAGGCTGATACAACTAAAGATTGTTTCATCGAGTATTGTATCCATAGTTTTTATAAGCAATTTTGACATCAATCAAACGTGATATATTTCGGATTCGAATACAATATTTTCATAATGTCCTTGTGACATACTAATGGAGAAACACAATGCTTTCTCTTGATCTTTTTGTGGGAAATTTGAATGTCTACATTATATTCGTATAAATAAATACAGGTGATCTTATCATTTTATCAAATAAAAATATTCAATTCATTTTGGTTTACAAGGCTGAGATATTTAATCCCTGAATGGACCTGCTCCTTTTATGGTCCTCATCCGGGATCAGTTCCAGATTCGAGATACTCATTTACATTTTACGCCATAAGAAGATGTCTTCTCAAAATGGGATGCTCAAGAACAACTGTACAAAAATTATTGTTCTTGCATTTTTGCTTATTACTATTATGTTTTTTGGTGGTGAATTTTATGAGATTTTTTTTAAATCAAATTTTTTTACGCCGTACAAGTAAACAAGAACAGTATAGGCTACTATGCAGCTGCACGTACACCTCTTGTATTTGCATCTTGACAAGAGAAAGCGTGGTTATTGCGCATCGTATAAGATCTTGCTGTAAACCTGAATGTCGTATTCATAATGGTAATTGGCGAGTAATTGACACCGTAGAAGCTAATGGAACGAAATAAAAGTTGAATTTGACGATAAAAGTGCGACTGTGATTGTCAACGCTCCTTTCAACAAGAATAATTACACCTTAGATAAATTTGATAAAAAATTTTTTCATCACTCTTAACAAAATATAAGAAAGTTTCATGACAAAGAAAGAGAAAGTTCTAGTTTAAAGCGATAATTAGAATTAATTTATTGATTTGTCATATGACCTCCGGGAATAATGAAACTTGTTTTCGGCATTCGATACTCTTGGTAGCTATGGGTGATCCGGGCGGGGACGTTCTTGAAACGCGGACAGAATTCAATTAAGTACTTGGAGCGATTTAAATTTCAATTATTGATTATTTTCAATATTTTATTATATGGAGAAATAACTTTTTTTTCAAAGGTTAACAAAATCACATAAGAATGATGCGCATCTAATTTACGCAAGAGACAACCAACTTCGTGCGTTTTAAGCATCGAATAATGAAATACCGCTATTTATCATCATTACGAAAGGACATGGGTCATCTCGGAATTTACTGTCCAATTTGTGTGCTGACCATGTTGTGCAATTCAGCAGGTGTCACGTGGTCTAAGATTCAAGTGGAACATTGGGCGATTTCATTATCTTGAATTATGCACAATCGGTAGCTTGAAAATTTTAACCGCAATAGCTGACACATTACATTAGTATATAGGTATACGGATATTAGTGTCTAAACAGATATGCACGTGGAATTCAATAATAAATAGTTATCGATATATGTGCAAAAGAAATTAGTCTATTATAGATCTATGAACCATTATGGCTAAAAGTCTGTCACGTGGGATGATTATAAATTTCTATATATACATTGAAATCGGTGATAAAAATTTACTACATGTCTGAATATTCTGATCAGTACCAATCGCTGTTCTAGGTTGTTTATCATAGATATCATATGTATATGTATATGTATACATATTATTGATAATTGAAAGGTATATACTCATGCCTGTGAGTACCTTAGCAATATAATTTTTAAAAAAGTAGCATATAATACGACTTTAATAAAATGTAGTATGATTCCGTTATCAAATTTTATGTACATATATACGCATCTATAAATCGTCTCAATTGGTGGACTTTTAATCGAAATGGTTTATGGATTTAACATAAATGAAATTACTGTGAACGGGTAATAAATATGTATTAGTTGGAATTTCGAAGATTTCTGTAATAACTTTTCGTTTATGTAATCGGACGAAAATAATCGGTATCTATATAATACGGAAGTATCGAAAAAATTTGAATGACGATGATTGATAGTTTCTAAAATTTCACGAAATTCCCGATATTTTACTGAAATTCGAAATCCGAAATATACATAATACATAATAAGTACGTGTTTCGAATTTTGAATTGATTTACACCTAATCGTTAGGCGTTTATGTCCAGTAGTGTTACGAACGCCTGGCGGTATATTTGCGTATCCGGTTTATCAATGGAATACGGAATCGCCTGGCCTAACTTGACTGGTAGTAGAGAAGTTGATTTGTGTGAAAATTATTTTTCGTCGCTAATTTCATAAGGCGAGAATTCAATTAATTTTGAGATACTAATACAAAGGTCATATGTTATCCTTTTGCTATTAATTATTATTTTTTTTTTTTTATTGAAACCTTGTGAAGTATGTGTTATTTGTGAAATTTTTTGGTGTACCTTGTAGTCAAGGTTCGATGAATCGAATTTGATTTTGTCTAGTATAGAGCTATGTTAATAAATAGCTAAAAAAACAATAGCATAGGAATGACTCGATCTGTCCGAAGAAATCGAAAGTTATTTGCTATTCCATTAGATGTTCTCTAGACGGTTGAAAAATACAAATTTAAAAGCCCACATTTTTTAACTGACGTACGACTGAGTCTGGCAGAGTCTATAAATATAATTTATATTAATTAAATTATTACAGTTTGCATACTATCTTACTTGTAAATAAATTTGATATAAAATAAAAACTTTTCAACAAATTTCACGATTGCGTAAATTCAATTGGATATTGTTTCGGTGACCTTTGATCGTAATTGCATTAAGTAACTATTTGATT
The DNA here is from genome assembly GCA_030142285.1 of Calameuta idolon. Taxonomy (NCBI): domain Eukaryota; kingdom Metazoa; phylum Arthropoda; class Insecta; order Hymenoptera; family Cephidae; genus Calameuta; species Calameuta idolon. The sequence continues at coordinate 808,257 of JARQSV010000709.1, read as the reverse complement.
GTATCGCGTGATAGAGTCAATCGGTACATTGGCACCAGAGACAGATTACTATCGACAGAATAATTAGTTCTGTATAAGAAATTTCATGTAGTTTCGTTTTCCTGTTTTTTTCTCTCTCTTAAAATGACGTAATTGCTTCAGGTGGAAAAGAAAGTGGGTGGGCTAGAGGAATCGCCCGATCGTATCGTACTGAATCAATTCGTGATCTTATGTAATCCCACGGTATTCCACGAAGGCCAATCAAAGTATTTGTGAGTGGATCCGGTATCGTTAATTCGTATAAGCGGGAAATGATAATGATCAATTAGGTTGTACAACACCCTTATCATGATACGAACCAATGTTAGAAAGAGTTCTAAATCATGTTCGTAAAAAAAAATTTGCAAATAATCAAATGGCCTAATGAAAATGTTTCCAAAAAAGAAATAATCCACCATCATCTGAATAACAATCGACCGTATCAACGAATATATATATATATATTTGGAAAAAAATAATTTTTTCACACATTTCAGATCGACAATCAATTCGAAAATTGTTCGTTAATGTTCCATTGTATTCCGAAATCTTAACCAAGGGCACACACACGCGTTATTCCGGACACACACTACTTACCATTTTATGTGTTCGGCACTTTCGACTTATGTATATTATTTTTTCTTATCAGAAATAATAAGAAAAAAAAGAACGTTATCCCTTAAAAACTAACACATTTCTCTCACGGGGATTCAGCGGTCCCGAGAGTCAACTTCTTCTTTCCGCGACATCGTCTGGGCCATTTATAGGATTCACTCCGATAGTCCTGAGGTGGGGTTTACACACAAGGAGTGGGCTCTTCGTTGATGATGATGGCGATGGCGATGATGCCAGAGATCGCCATCAGCAAACGTGGTCCACACACGAGACATTCTTCCAACGGAAAGTTGTCATCGTGTGTGAGGATGCTGTAATCATTGGATGCCTGAAACAAGATGCGAATACGATGAACAGAAATGAACGGTGAGAGTATATCCAGTATTAGATAAGAAGAAGGACGCTATCGCCACACGATGACCTGGTGACTTGAGCAAAGGACCTGCCACCTACGCCATATATTATTTCTTGTGAACAGACAATTTTTCATTTACCGAATCTAATGATTTGTAGTCATCTACAAATGCAATGAATCATTATTATTATATCATCCATTGATTGAATACTAATGATGGTGAATGTCATTGACGTATTTTTGTGGAAATTGTTTTAATACAGATTTATGCTTTTGAACCATTCACTAATCATTTCACTTTTTTTTCACCGAGCAATCCCTACGTTCTATCTATATAAGTCTACGTCTATTTTTCTAGTTTATTCAGAATCATCATCAGCAGCTCATTGGTTCCTGTGTGAGTCGACCATTATGTTTGCACAATATTTGCCATATTATTATACACCTGTCTCTTAACCGGTAATATCCCACTATGAGATCCTAAGTCATATGGGATGTATCTTTATTTCATTGATCGATGATAACTTTGTCAAGGGTCTTGTTGTCTTAGATTTCTATTGCACAAATACAGTGGGTAGACATGCTACACGGACTTTATATTCTCCGTTATAAAGGTTCTATTCATGGCTGTCATAACCTTCAATCGTAATATCATCAGGTTGAACATTCTTTCCGGTGGGTGAAACAGTTCTCATCCTGAGCTCAGGGTTAGCTAGGTGGTGCGAGCAGTCCAGAATCACAGTTAGCCATTAACTAGATATGATATTGCTTTCTCACAGAAGGAGGATGTGACGACATGGATTTGATTTTTTATTGTTTGACTCATTGCGGATAATACGAATCATACATGGAATGAGATTAGTTGGTAATGAGTCATGAGTATCTGTTACATGTGATCTACTGGAGATCATGATTAGTATGATTTTTTAAAATAATTTTATAAATTTTATTTTTATCACAGTAGTATCTCAGGATTGTCATCTCGAGCTGTATACATATTTTTTGTCTCCATATGATTTTGCGTGTGATTTTATATGAAGAATCACTGCGCCGTATTGAAAATGTCTAGAGAATTTTGATCTAGCACATTTTTATCAAAGATTTTGTAGGCGTATACAGACAGAATTTATGTGAGTGAGAGAGAGACAGACAGTGTAGAATCCTATTCATCTTTACGTGTATTTTCATATCGAATGAGAATGTCTGATTAGGCAAGTTTTACAGATTAGATGTTATGACTTTCCCATATTTACTGTGAGTGCAAGAGAGATGGATTTATGCCGATGGGGTACAGAGAAAGAGACAAGGAGAGTAGCATTAAATATATAATTTTACCTTCAACATTCTAAAATTGTATAATTATTCCAATCCACTTTTTTTCTAATACCTTCCAATCGCTATTTATTCGACGCATGTATTAAGATTGGTACTAGTATTTTATGACAGTTAACTCCCATTAGTTTTTTTTTTTTTTTTTCTTGAATCAAGCACATCTCTGTTCTCCAAATATATTTTCAGCAAACAAGGTTACAATTAATTCCCAATATATTCTGTGCCTACCGTGCAACAGACACTTAGCAGCCAAAGCAACTTTTGGCTTTGTGTTAACGAAGTGAAAAACTGTACCAGTAAGAATTAACGTTTGCAAAATCAGCATCGCGATATTGCTTGATTTCTATAAATCCAAGGAGTCCATCTGAAGTATAAAAAAATAAGTAATATTTTTAATATCGTGCCCCTTGAGGTACCAAGGTACCAAGGTAATATGTACCAAGTTGACAGTCATCACTTGAAAGAAACAAAAGATCAGCTGTTTGAATGTCATCAATTGTTCATATTTTCCCTGTCCGTGAGAGATAATCATCAGCCGTATACGAATATACAAGAATAAAAAAAAAGTGAAAGATACAAGCGATGACATCGAATTTCGATGACAACATTCTCAGACACTTGTTATTAATTCACACAACGTTTAAGAAGCATTGCCAATATATTATACATTAGTAATTTTGACGACTTATTATCTGATTAGAAAATAAACATGTTGATTTATTATCGGAAATCCTCGAAAATTCTTGCACAATTCTAAACGAGGATTGTCAAGTGGTCGCGCAAGGACGACCTTGACTTAACGAGATGCGTGAGTAAGGAAGATAAAATTAGTTGGTTTTAATGACCTCCTTCAAAATTTGACTCAAGGTGTCCAATATTGTTACCTGGGCTTTTTTTCTCAACAATTTTGCGCTTTGACGTAATAAACAAATTTCATCCTACGAACGAATGAATGAAATAAATTAATGAAGATCATGCTTACCGAATTATCGTGATAAGCTTAAGCCTCCTACAGTCACATATATCGCAACTATTGTCGCAAGACTTGTGGGACTTGACCTGAAAAGTCCCAGTGGCCTCTGCACCTTTCGAGAGTCTGAACTCTTCTTCGACATTCCCTGCCACTGATGCCAACTTACAGGCACCATAATAATTTCAGACGAATGCTGCTCTAGCATGTAAAACTTGAATCCCAGATGACTCATCCGATAGCTTGAAAAGTACAGGATTTACTATTACGACGTTGATTACTTGAGGGTTCATCTTATATATACTAATCTTACTGATCTTAACTCTTAAATTTGGAATTACTTTTTATGGTGCATTATTTATGTAAATACTTAGAATATTGTGCAACACTGAGTTTACTATGGGACTTTGTTTGGGGTATTTTATTTGATTATTAATTTATGAATTAAAAATTCATTAGAAATATGTGATAACAGTTTTTGCTTAAGGTTGTATTACTTAGTGACTGTTGAAGGACAACGAGAGAAGAAGGAGTATTTATATGTGTGTATATATAGTTTGCAGGACACTCGAAATATTAATAGAGGCTAGTTAGGTTACATAGGAATAGTTTCAAGATAAAGATATCAATGATAAACGTAAAAAATTGATATAATGACAAGTCGAATAAAATAAATAAACAGATACATGCAACGCTTACAATTTTTTATTGCTCTTTCCTTTCTCTAGAATCTGCATTATAAAAAGGGGAGACAAAAACGAAAGGATCTTCTGGATGCAGTTCTTTTGAAAATGTCAGAGACAAGCTTACTTGGCATTGAACTATTGAATCAAGAACTTTTTTATATTGAACGTGCATGCAACTGCTTTGAATCAGCCAGGAATTGAATAATTTTGTGTACTATTATTCATTGATTAACCGATTATGCAGGTTTACGTAGCTACAATTTTTTTTGGGAATATTAATTTAAAAATAAACTTTCAATTTATTCAATGTAGTCATGCCTAAGAATCAATTCCTCATTTTCTTCTTTTACAATGCATTTTAATGCCTGCGCGTGCTCAAGTCTTTGACCATTTACTGTACGACGAGCTGTGACTTTATCTTGAGGATTTTTCTATTCCCTCTTCTTCTTTTTCTTTGGCGCTAAACATTGCCGTAACCAATAAACACCTCCTAATTCTATGACCCCGGCACATGAGCACGTTGCAACACATGTATATACCAGTGAAAGTGATATGCTAAATGTTAGTCAGTTTACATACTACCGTTACGTCATATGATCTTGGTATAAGTGCATATGCACATGCACCAGAAGTGCAATCATGGACGTAATGCAGATATGCATGGTACGTATAGCGAATGCACTTAATATATACAGAAATTATGTCTTTAAAACTCACTCGATTTCTCACGATACATTCACATTTTTATGATGCATTTTCTTAATTATTAATTATATTGATAACGTGACATATACTTCGATATTTCAGGTGCATCTTTACTGGAGTTTCTTTTTTTAATGGTCAGATATCACACTGCGATCTACAGGAATACGATTTGTGAACCGGTTAAAAACGATTTTCGTTATTATAAGAAATGTTGGAATTAATTTGTTTGTCTTTACTAAGAAATTGTACTAAAAATACTGCTGGCTTTTTATTATTACACAAGGTGTTCTGAAAAATGACGATTTCTTATAAAGGTTTAACATCTTCTGAAATTATATTCACGTTTAATTTTTCAATTATGCTTAGATTTATAATTAATGACTTTTTGGAATTCAAGGTGAAACCAGTAATATTCATAAATTAAGTGTACATAGTAGTGAAGTGACGGAATTCCCAGAAGTAAAAATGCTCATGTTATTACTTATATGAAATTTCAGATTAAAAATTTTACAATATACATTTTTCTTACAATATGTATAAAACGTATTGACGTTTATCTGTCAATGTAGCTTGATCAATACTTGATGATTTTTCATGTATTGAGGTAAAATCGATAATATTGACTAATTACATGTACAGTCCTCGGATGAAATAATTTCTACAAATAATTAAAGATATCGTTACGTATGTGAAATTTGAAATTTCTAACGTTTTTGCATCATCTCAAAAAATAATGTAAAACTCGTGTTCATTACAGTGCACAGGAAATAAAACGCTTAGATTAATTTATTAAAATGTAAGAAAATAAAAAAACGTGGAAAATCTTCAAACTATCTCATAAAAATCGAATACGGGAAATTTTAATATGTATAAGTAGCTCAGGTAATAGAACGTGCATTTATTGTGACATGTATTATAGTAAATTTATAATGGATCGATCTTAAAAATTATGTTATTTTATAGCGGGTGGACGATTGATACTTTTCATTTTGAAAAATTATGGGGATTTTTTTCTTGTAATCATGGCTTCTTTCTTCATCCTTCTCACAAGTATCCACCGTAACCTAGTCCAAAACCATGACCGTAGCCATACGATGGATAGCCTATTAATAATAGACTAATAAACGTCTGATTTTATGGTTTAATTAATACTATATTTGAAGTGTCGTTTTAGAAGACTTACTGTATAAATTAGAATAGAGTCCGTGCCCATAACCATAGCTTGGATAACTATAACTCGAATAAGTAATCGGATAGGAGTAACCCAATCTATAGCCATATCCTCCAGGACGTGCCATAGCAATAGCAACAATGGATGCCACGATCAGAATGGACAGCTTACGCAAAATTAAACAATTTTTTCAAAATTAAACCTTTGAAAAATCTGATTAGACTGACACAGTTTATCCACGAGCAAAGTCTGTTTTACAGGGGGCCACGACTTAAAGTCATATAATATAAAAGGGTCCCCTAGATCTCAATCCTTTATTCGTGGACGAAAAATAATTTGATTTTAAAATTCAAAATTTTATATATCAAAATTACTTACCAGTTTTTTGCACCCCATTTTTTCCCTTCTTCCTACTATTTTTATTCTTGATGCAACGTTGTAGGTACTTATGACAATGTTCAGGCTCTTCGGACAACCACTTCTTTTATATGCATCTTCGGTAACGAGTCCCACCATTTTCCTCTTTTTCTCAACATTGTACCAGCATTTGTGTAAGTGCGTGATAATAATAGCTTGCATTGTTAACGGTTACAGAATTTACCTGAATTACCTATATTATGAATGGCGTATCTCGACATGGGCATTACGTACTTCCGAAGAAATACATACAACGAATACATTTAAGGCATCGACAACTATAGAGAATACATACTGCACATTGTTACATGACAATTTAAGCAAAAGATTTTCCATTATTAATTAATAAAGTTGGGTTGACTGTAATCAAACAAATGACGGATAATTATATTTTGCGTACAATTAAGAAATGGCTCGACAGGTAATCAATAATTTTATAAAAAAATAAACGTACTATCAAGTAATGATTAACACAGTAACGTATTAATTGTTGATAACAATATTAATTTCAATTACCAAACGCAAAGTTTTATCACGCAATGAAAATTAGTGTTCCTTGCTCAAAATGGCATTATAGGCAAAAAAGGTAGAAAGTTTGACAAACAGTTCATAAAACTGATCGACATAGAACAAGACGTTAACATCTGTATGTAATACTAACAGAAAATAATTATGGCTTAGCTAATCGAATCATCCTTGACAATTTATTTGATGTTCGTCTTGATATTTCATGGAGGCCATGACAGTAAAAGCCGTGTAACGTTTAAGAATCTTACGTGTATTTACAATAAATAATAGTATTGTGTGGTAAGTGCAGGATATACCTAATTACAGGAATAACTCAATGGGTAAAATCAATGTCAATCCTGTTTCTCATATACACGATAATTATATCTTTTATAACTAACTTACTGACATTTTATTATGATTGTGTTCTTATCGGATTTATGAAAGTTTTATCATTGACTTCCGACACAAGTGTGAGAACCAAGAAAGAAGGTGTCTTGAAATTGTACAATAAATAAAAAACGGTACTGTATTAATTAATTAGTTTATTCGGCGTATATAGTGAATATAATTGTTTTCGATATTAAATAAAATGACCTAATTATATCGTCTATATTGCATAATTGTGTGTGGTAATGCTAAAGTGTCGGAAACCACGTGGTCGAAATACGTAATCAAAATTATCCCTCATAGCCGGGTAAAATAGTTTAACTTCGTGATTCGAACTGGACTCCGGCGCAGGCATCGGTGGATCAGAAGTGTGTGAATTGGTACCAGATAAATTTGGAGGTGGAGATGGAGGTGGAGATGGTGGTGGAGGTGACGGCGGAGGTGGAGGAAGTGACGGATAATGATCATTCGGTGGCGGAGGTGGTGGTGGGAAACGATCGTTTGGAGGTGGACCTAGTGGAGGTGTTTGTGCCCGATAATTATTGTAACCAGGATAAAAATCTCCAAAGTTAGGTAAAGGTTTGAAGGCTTTTCTGAAATTATCGTTGAACAAATTATTAAAATTTTCTGATGGTTGGTAGTTATAATTAGATTGTGGATAATTCTTTTGAAAAGCTCCAAAGTAATTCGGAGACTGACCCGAGAAATAAGATTGATCTTGATAATTTGATAAAGGATTATTTCCTGGTGATTGATTACGATAATAAGACTGCAGATGATTAGGCGCGAAGTAATCCCCAGGATCGACTGGATGCTGTCTAATTAATAGTTTCTGTCTGAATCTTTCAAAATCGATACTTGGAAATCGATCGCGTCTTGGTGATCCCTCCGATAATTCCGGATTGGCAAATGCATTTGATGGCAGCGGTCTCCGATTAGAATTATTTTCAAAATTTTCAATCGCACCATTTCCGTCATGATTTGAATTACCAAAACTGCCGCCTGCAGCATCTGCATTGGCAGCGGCTTTAGAATTGGTTACGGCATTAACATTGCCAAGAGAATTTAAATTTGCACCAGAACTTGCAGTTACGTCAGAATTCCTGTTGACTTCAGAATTTGCGTTAGCAGCGGAACTTCCGGCGAACCCAGAATTAACAATCCCAGGATTATGGGAATTAATATTGTAATTTAAATTAGTATCGTAAGGCAGAGGACCATACGGGCCGTTTAGATCGGGCCGATTATATGCGTTATCATAATTTTTTGGCCGGAAATGAGGACTATAGTAATTCCCCGAATATTCCTTTGAATAAGGAGGATAAACGTAGTGATAACTACGCTCATAATGATACGGTTGCACTTGATTGTTAAAATTAATGTCTCCTTGCTTCCTATTGTTCCCATCAGAGGTTGATGCACTTCCGGATGCTGCTGCATTTCCCAACGAATTTCCAGTTTCAGATCCATGGCCGTCCTGTTCTCTGGGTGTAGTGAGTGCAATGTTTACTGCAGATCTATTAGACTGAGCGCCTTGCAATTCCTCCACGAGCCTAGGTGACAATACGGTCTCCACATTTTTGGTGACCTCAGCCAACGATTTAGGATCTGCATGCAAAGAAGAAAAACGAAATAAAAAATGTTGAAAAATTTTAATTAAACAGATTTATTCTTGATATATAAACACTCATCAATATATTTTGCATTACTTACCGACTCGCGGTTTCGCAGCTGACGCAACATTCCCAAGGCACGCCCACACGATGCAACATACGAAAATCTGTAAATTTCATACACGCATATAGATAAGGACTTGGGCAATTGTGCGCGTAATGTAAAAAAGTATAAAAGAATTTGTCGTATAAAAAACTACTGGCGTAGCGTGACTGGCCGGTTTTCTTGCAATTCCGTCCCATGCATTTTATTAGACATTACGTAATGACTGCGGCAAACTCGTGTACACTGACATTAGTTGTATATGCATGTGTATTTAAAAAATCTCGAGATCAATGCACTTTGTGACGGGACAGGATACGATAACAACTTTTTAATGATATGTCAACACTGCACAAAGAAACTAGGAAACAAAATGTCCAGGATGGATGCAGAAAGTATTGTGTATCGACATACTACCGATATACGTCATTAAGCTTCGGTATGATATTAAGTAGATACGTTATACTTGCATTATTACCAGAAAACAAAAAATGCACAATTTCCAAGAAATAGGGAAACGCGACACTCTTTTCGTGGCAGAAAAATTATAATTTAATGCACTGTTCATAGCGCGATTTGATTTTGTATTTTTCTTCTCTTTTTTCTTTCTTTTGTTTTTCTCTCACTTAAATATGATCAAAGGATATTTTGCCCCGATTTTTTAAACAGGTGATTAGATATTTACGTTGAATAATTAATGACACTATAAATGCATTTTACTCACGTGCAGTGCGTGATGCATCGTGCATAGAACTCACGAAGACTAAAGGGCTTGCTCCCTCCTCTACGTCATATATACTCTCTCCCATTACACGAAATTCTATATGCTCTATTTGTCTCTTAGAAGTTGATGTTGAAAAATTGTACGCGTGCCAATGACTCTGTCTTGTACCTCCTTACGGGATTTACGGTTAATTGCACTGTCGTGGCAGGAATTGCGCGTTAAATATTGCATCGTTTTACGAGGTGGAAGAGTAGAAACAGGCTGCTGGTACCGCTATTTAATTATTAGGTCAATTAATTCTGTAGGTTTAACGTTTCACTGAATCTTACTTATACATTGTTATTCGCGACAAACGAACCCCCCGAAATTAGCCTGTCCATTTGATTCCTATGGTAGAACCATCAGGTGGTACACGTTTTTCGTGAATGATTCTATATAGGGATGACACTATTGTTACTCATTTCTAACAGACTGCGTACGATGAAGAATTAAAGTAGAATCGAAGTAGCGTTCGAAATTACTAAAATGAATGTAATTGATTATTTTTACAAATTTTCACAATTTTTAACGTTCACGTTTATACATTTTTGTAATCGAGTTTTGAAAGAATGACTTTCTAAACACCGTTTAGAATATTCAACGTGATATCTGCACTTGCTGTGGAAATAGGCTAAAAGCATATTTGCAGCCTTTATCCGAGCATCGATCTAAACCGAATGTTTCCTTCATTCGTAATTTCTGAGCGATAATGAGTGGCTAATTTGTAATCTGATTTATTATTCATTCAATTTGCACCAAAATGGACTACGATTCCAGATAATCGAAAATACATAATTACATTTAATAAAGTGAAGGAGACGTTCGTGTCTCGAGAAAAATGCAAATTGAAAAGAAGAAACACTTTTGGTACGTCTAGTCACTCATCCTGTATGTACAGGGTGAAGCATTTAAATCGACTGTCAAATAACTTAAGAATAAAGTCTTATATGACAAAATGGTTGAAACAAAAGTTTTATGGGTTTAAGGGGTTAATGGAATGGCTTATTTTAATTAAAATCCCCTTAAACCCATACAACTTTAGTCTCAAACATTTTTTCGTATAAGAACTTGTTCTTAGGTTATTTGATAGTTTCGGCTTAAATGCTTCACCCTGTATATACCGTTGATGTATCGGTTTTTTATTTTTTATTTTTCATTAATTATTACGCAACATGACTTTACGTGTAATATTCCCATTCTTATAGTCAGTTATTTCAATAAAAATCCCACGCAGATTTTTTATTAACGTGATTTACATAACCTTAACTCTCCTGGATCATAATCTTGTCAATTATTCCAGTAGCCTATAGTATTGCACATTTTGCGTCATAGTACCTCATTGACCCATTCCATATTTATTCGACAGGAGTTGCACAGAAGTAACATTTCTTTTGTATAAAAATTCAAGACCCGCTAATTTACAAATGTCAAATTTCAACTGCAATAAATTATCCGTATAATTGATTAATCCTCGTTATCTAGTATTTTTATAAAATTCCCTTATAAAAAACCACATAAATTTCTCCTGCTTCTCCCTATCGCATCTTCACATACCTTAAAGTAAAATTCACTATTACAATTCCCTCGTTCTTATTCTACAAAAGCATAACGAGACAGCAATTTCCCTACGTTACATAGAAACGTATTATCCCGTGCTAGATTCCCCCAAGGATCATTAACCGATTTTAATTATGTCACTTGTCAACGTCGTGCATGAGTAATGCGTGACTGTGCCAATCGTACGACCTTCATGCTTCCGCTGGCACAGGAACTTTGCCTGGAAGCGAAGTAACGTAGTCACGTAGAATAAAACGAAAGACGAGAGAAGAAAATAACAAAATTCTAACATAGCGTCAGAAAGTAGCAATTGACTAAGACTAAGAAAAATATGATAATAGAGACAAAGGAAGTGTATTATAATATATATTTTTCTTGTATATACATTTTTTACATACTTTACTTACTAAGATATTTTTGTTAAATAAATAAGTATTCTTATCACGTAATCTTTAAATTTCTAATATCCAATCTCACTGATGGTACCGATCACTCCTGGCGCTATTACACTTGCATGATTGTAAATCTGCACGGGACCACGTTCTCTGGCAACCAATCCGGCTGCTCTAACGTTGGGAGTAATTACAATTTTCTGTGCATTTGGTACGATTACTCTAGACTGATAAGTAACTGGTTGACCCCCTGCGTTCTTTACAAATTTAGCGACCATGCCGGTTACGCTGCCATAGGGGATTCCACCTGAATATGATAAAAATTAAGAATGCTGTAAATACGTAAATTCCACTTCATCGTATATAGTAACACTGTATTATATTAATATAATTACGCAAAGTGACATCGAATCAAGTAAGTATGGATAAATATAGGAAAGTGAAAGGAAGGATATAAGTAATATCATATGTAGACATGTGCCGAACTCTATTGGCGATTCTTAGCAGGTTGTTAACCAAATAATATATCCTATGGAGAACTCTGTGGATTACTTTTGAAATTTATTAATTAACATTAGAGTCCTATAGTTGGTTAATAATTTTCTATGGGGCCTTGATATGCGATTAATTATTTTAATTATCATATGTGAAAATGTGTTATGTGCTTTTCATACTTACCGTATGCGAGACCGTTGGTCATCTCTACTATGCCAGCACTGTCTGGGGTGGCTGATGTCAACTTTACTATAGCAGCGATGCCGACTAGGGCAAAAATCTATAAAATTAAAAGATCTAAGTTTTCATAATTGGAATATAATAATCAGAATAAAATTTAATTGGAGGTTCAAATATAATTATACGTCTTTCATTCTATTTATTTAATTGAATCAAGCTATGCATTCAGAAAATATAATACTGGTCGATTCTGTTCTTATTAAATTGGATCGATGAGTAAACGTATTTCAATATATAGATGTGTAATGGTGACTTTTGAAAAATCACATGGACAATTCCTTAATGTATCTCACTCAATTTTTTTATCATAAAATTTTGAAAATTTAGTTAATGCCTGAATATTACCATATAAGATATATCAGTATACAAAGTTATTCGATAGTACCGTAGCAATTGAAATTAGCTCCTATACTCGATTTCTATAATAAAACCAGCTTCAGCTGGTGCAATACTTTTGAACAATCCTCTAAGATAGAAATCAATAAAAAAATAACCATTACAATACAGTTAATAAATTAATTTTCTGATGTTTCTTCTATCAAAATATTAAAAATCAATGGTTCAATGTGTTTGCAGAGCATATCAATATTTAAGAGCGATAAGAAGTATTAATTAAATTGTCAATAAATTTTACCTTTGGCGAGATCATATTGTCACTTGTGTTAATGTCGCACTACTAGAACAACCAGTAAAACCAGAACGTACTGCAAATGATCGAATTATATAGACAGTGTGGTATTACCATTAGCCAATCAAAAGATAGTATTTATCCATGGAGAGCAAACCTTATTCATACCTGTTTGAATTTTATCTTTATACATATACCAGTCATATACCAGTAGAGTCCTAGACATATTAACCTTGGAGTACGTATAACACCTCTCACGACTTCTTTCTTTGTATCTAAGACTATCAGCTATATAACACCAAGGTTCCCTTCTGTTCTTTCGACGCAAGTTTCTCTTTGTCCTTTTTCCATTCTGAGAATCGGCTGAAAATTCGGCAAAGATACAACATCATTTGGCCAAGATTTTTGTCAGCGTAGTTATAGAAGATAAGAACAGCGAACGGGTTATTTTTATGGGAAAAAAGTTATTACGAATTTCATGTATCGTTAAACTGTTAATTTATAGATATCATGACCTGTCGCATTAGGCATTTTAAAAAACGATACGACCTATTCAATAGTCGTTGTCCTTCTGTGATTCCTTGGCCCTTCCTTACCCATTGCACAAGGCTTAATCGATAGACCAATCAATAAATTATAATGGGCAGATTCTTATGGATTTTTTGCTGGCGTTATTGCGAAAATTTATTTCAAGGAATCTAAGGGGGATTTTAAGATCGCGGAAGTTACGTATGAGGAAACGTGTAGATGTGTGCATGTACTAAAAAGGAAAAATGACAGACATGCAGATACGTGTATTCTTCTCTATTAAAATTTAGTTCAAGGATATCAGGTCGGAACATTGACTCTACGAATCTAGATACTAGTTCAAGGTAGATATTTCATGATATTTCGATTATTATTGTTCAACCATTGCTTCACGTCTTTTTACATTCATTTATTATCGATAACACTTTCCGTTATCGGCTAACGAAATTCACGTATCCTGCAATAATTTATGTATTATTAATTGCACAACAGGGAATTGCACATATTCCAGGTCGACTGCATTGTACATTTTGAAATGTAATTTCTGATTTACTTGGAAACGGATATTAAAGTAGAGTTTATATTTTCAAAAAAGGAGAAATAAGTAAATAAAAAATCTGAAGACCTGTCGGTGTCTGACTGCAAATCCTTAATCAAACGTAACTATTGCGAATCATTGTGGAGTAACGAAATTTCTACGAGTGATCTATAGATCATTCACAATACTATAGAGAAAAAGAGAGAGAGACAGAGAGAGAGAGAGAGAGAGAGAGAGAGAGAGAGAGAGAGAGAGAGAGGGGGGGGGGCAGTAACATCGATTGATAGAAAGCGATAAAAAAATATGTTCATGATATTCGTTCATAAATAATGAAATCACTTGGTTTTTTGTTCACAGGAAAAATATAATCTTAAAAATTTTCTCTCGTGCGTCAATGATTTAGAAAACTGTATGACAATGACAATGACAAAGTTTCACTGATTCTGAGACGACGATCCATCTCGACCAAGTATAATGATCTTTTTAAGATCATGGAATGCGATTATTATTTTTCCTTAATCTATTATACCTGTTCGTCCTAAACGTTACGTTTGGGATAATAAAAAGAGGAGATTGTCACGAAGTCATCGCTTTCCCCTTGTATAAAATAAAATAATAGTGACAACAACTGAATCAGACGCCCCGCAATCATACACCGTGAAAATGTTTTCTCATCCCATAGAAAATTTCTCCTGGTTGCACTTTCATCTGTCCAATTAATCCTGAGCAATTTCGAGATACCCGTTTATCATTGGTTTCGCTTTAATTCATTATGGAAGATCAGACTTGGTTATGATTTTTTGATAAGAAAAAAAGTTTTAATCCAATTAATCGTTCTGCAATGGAACAGTAATAAAATTGTAATCCTAGTAAACCATCTGTATTAAATAAATTAATACGTAATTACATCGTTCATTATAATCGAATGGAATTAGTAGGGTGACTGAAAGTATATAAATTTAACGTAACTTTTATTCAATTGTAACAAACGAGAAAAAAAAACAATAATGACTAAAACTAAAGTAATGTACTACGGTTCTATATACAGCATTATAAATAGTGGTAGGGACAATAAGGGGTGGGTTCGTTGAATAAGAGAAATCTTTAATTTCTTGTCAAACCGTGTTATATATCTCGCTCGAATCGATCGTGGCAACAAGTGCCGTAGGAAAGAGAAAGAGAAGCGAAAAAAAGAGAGTTCGAAAGAGAGCAAAAGAGACTGGGTCGTTGTTGTGAATATTTTTGCAAAGTGGCGATTTTCGTAGCTGTGCAACATTGCAAAACCTGGTGCCTGGCCGGATTTGGCACGGTTGTTGGTTCTATGTAATAAACGAATAGAAATTTGTCAGTTCTTGATACAAGGATACGAATAATGAACTGAAAATATTTTCGCAATGCAGAGATTACTTAATGCTTAATATTCGAGCGAGATCGTCGTCATGTCTATTCGATATTAGGAAGACTATACATATATTTTGATCTGTACTTTTATACAAGATCATTTATTAGCGATCCACGTAATAGTAAAGTCTATCATACGGATTCTTGATATAATTAATCTTGGTCTTCTCGTTATCAGATTCGGTGGATTCTCCCGTGGATTCATCTTCAGCCTCTTCTTCGTTATCGTCGTCATTGGACTGATCTACCGGGTCACTCCTGGGTTCTTCTCGCGAATTTGGAATCCTTTTTGGCAGTGGATTCTCAAGAAGGTACCTCTGAAATTATTTGATTTTCGTATTACCAATTTTTTTTATTCCATTTTATTTATACAGGATCGTTCTGCTCTTCGTACAACGCGATACGTATTAACCGAATCCAGCCAAGGGATTATTTATGGATATAATTATTTTTTACGATGCTTCGTTGGGAAGAGAAGAAAAATCGTGAGGGTCATTTAATAATCGTAATTTTCGGAAAACCACGTGACCGTTGATATCATCTGCCTCGAGCCGTGTTCACTCAGCTTGATATTTCTGATTATTGGAAAACTTACGTCTGATTTTGGGATATCCTCATCCTGATATGAATTCTCCTCGGCTATCTCGAAATCCTTGAGAGATTCCATCGTTCTCTCTAATTCCTCCATTTCTATTTGTCGTATACCGTCATCCATGGATCCGGCATTCATCTTGTGATCATTTGGTTTTATGGATACGAACATTCCCTTGTGACCATCCTTATCTATTTCCTTTGTCTGATACACGTGTTCTGGTGTTTCCTTTGTTATTATGGAGACTTTTTGGATACTTTTATTTTTATGTGGCATTTTTGGATTTTTTACTGTCTTACTCTTAAGGACCTTTTTGTATTTTGGTTTTGTCAGTTTACTACTTTCTTCATGTTTTATTGCATCGCTGTTACCTATTTCTGTATCTTTTTCTATTTCGGATATTTCTTCGGGATAAAACGTCTTCGTTATGATCTCTTCCTTGGAGACTCGCGAATGATGCTCGATCGTTCTCGTTTTAGGCGTCGAATTTTCTGTATTTATTGGAGTCGTAGTGCTCTTTCTTATTTCCACAGCATTTTTTATTTCTTTTTCTATCGAATCCATTGCTTTTGCAGCATCGGTTTTCTTTAATGAATCTTTAGACGTTTTTCCTGATCTCACATCAGATTTGGCTGTTTTAGATACTACTGGTAAAACCCGTCTTCTGATATTAAATTTTGGACGAACGTTTTCTTTGACTTCGTTCTTTTTGCTCTCTTTACCTTGTTCAGACACTTTTTTGTAACTTCTCACCTTTCCACGTCTACGATTTTTCACTTTTTCTACTTTTGTAGCAGCGCTTGATTGTTTTTCTGGCTTTACTGTACTGGCACTAGTAGTAGTAGTAGCAGGTGTAGTAGTAGTACTAGTAGTAGTACTAGTTGTACTAGTAGTACTCGTAGTACTAGTAGGTCTGGTACGAGGGGCGCTGGTAGTAGTACTTGTAGTAGTAGTAGTATTAACATCAAACACTACAGCATTAGTATCCAGCTTAGTAGATTGTTTATTATAAGTTTTAATAGGACGAGATTTCCTTCCTGAAGCTTTTACCACACGAGCTTTGATATTCTCGTTGTTGACTTTGTCAGATCGTGCTTTATTTTTTGTCACTATTCTGTTACTTGCGTTCCCGCTTTGATTTCTTCGTGGGTTTTTCGTTAAGTTTGTACTTGTATTCCTCGTTATCGTTCTGCTCATACTCTTGGATGACGTAACTCCTGGCACATTGCTATTAACAGATGACGTAGTCGTGTCTTCCGGCACAGTCTTACTATTAGAAATATTTTTCTGTATAGAAATGGAAGTTGAAGTCGATATTTCCGGTGTAACACTCAATACCATCTCAATCCCATCGAAAGGGTCGGTAGAATTTTTTTTACCTTTGTTTGACAAGTCGACAATGAAATCTTTCATGAGAATCTCTTCGATCGGTATTCTAAATTTGTTCGAACTATATCTACTACTGAATTTCGTTACGGGTCGATGCTTCGAGTTTACTTTGTCACTTTCATTATCAAAAGAATTTTTTTGTGGAATTTTCTCCTCCTTTAAAAATAGTTTAGAAGGTAAGATAAAGTGTTCCCTATTGTTCGTAGGCGCTACCCTCGCGTCACTGTCGAAACTGTCCCAAAATTTGTCACCTGACTTTCCCCTATTTATTGACGGCACGTCGTATTTTTCCCATGGGTAGACGTATCGTCGAATGTTCATTGAACCCGACGATACTTTCTCGTGGTCGCTGTCCTCGTCATCCACATCCTCGTCGTCATCGTCATCCTCGTCGTCATCGTCGTCATCGTCGTCTTCATATTTAAATTTTCTACGTCTTTTACGTCTCTCTTTACGTTCTCGTTCTAAGCGTTCTCTTCTTTCCCAAGGATACTCGTATCTGCTACTGGAGCTTTCACGGTATTTTGGATATGACTTTGAGTCAGGTTCGTACCTTTCCCATGGATACTTGTATTTTTTCTTACTCTCAGTTTCCTCGGATTTATCTTCCCCCTCGAAATCATCATCCTCAATGCTACTCGTGTAGCTCATCTTCGAAGGTTTTTCGTAATGGGAAGCCATGAAGCTGGGATGATAAAAAGGCGGCTTATTAATACGGGGTCCTAAGTCTGAAAATTTTTCATCTTCAAACGTTTGCGACGGCGAATTAGGACGAGAAGAATTTTCTTCGAAGAACTTCAATTTTTTCTCTTCACCGAACTTATCGTCATCGTTCATGAAAGAATGATCACTCTCCGGATCATATGTCTTGGAGGATTCCCCTTCGCTCTCATCTGAGGACGATTCGTCCTTGTAGGCTTCTTTGGGGTTTTTATCGTGATCACTGTCTTCATCTTCCTCGTTACCTTCGTCTGATTCTTGTACTTCGGAATTCTTATCTTCGTTCTTAGACGCAGAATCTTCTCCGGGTTCCTCCGAGAATGCTTGAGCGTATCCTGGAGGATCTGACAAGAGCAAAGCTTTCAATTCCGAGTATTCAGGACTCTTTACGATCTCGGCTATATCCGGCGCTGAATTTTCATCAACGTCCTCGTGGACCTTGTACTTCTTCACTCTTTCTTTAGGAGACATGTCTTCTTCCTCCGCTGACTTGGACAAATCGCCAAGAGCGTTTGGATCATCAAGAGTCACTTTTTTTTTATGGTTTGCGGAATATTCGATTACAGCCGTTTCTGGTGAATCCTCTTCGTTAGTTAAAGTAGTCGATTCTGTTACACTTTCAACTGTAGTTGTTTCTATGACAGGTATTGCGGTAGTCTCGTTAGCGACAGATTCCATAGTGACCATGACAGGTACTTCGGTAGTTGTTGACTGATTATTAGCGATTTTTCTTCTTCTTATTGATGTATATCGCGGTTCGTTTCTTACTGTCGTATCGCTCTCTTTGGGTTCCGTTAGAAATTTACCATGTTTTTCAGTGTCGTTTGTACTTTTAAAATTTCGTCTTCTGTCCCTTATCGTGTAGACTGGCTTTTTGGAAGATTCGGTTACACCTTCAGAAGTTGTTGATGCAGTCTGTGGTACAGCAAGATTAGGACGAGTAACCGGTCTACGTCTTCTTCGAGGTGGTTTTACGGTAGTTGAAGAAGAGTCGCTCTCAGTTTCTCTAGAAATTCTTCTACTCTCTTGAGCAACTACATCCACGTTGGAATCGACACTTCTTTTATGCACTTTGATAGTTTTGTAATAACCTACTACTTGTTTATTACCCAAATCCAAAGGATGCTCGGTTCTTGCGCGTGTGTTATAGGGTACTTTGTTTGATCTGTGTGGTAATATTTTTGATGATCTTTCTGGAGGCGGAAGTAATCCTTGTATATGTTCGATTGGTGGTGTTCTTGTAATTTGTAGTAATGGAATTACGGTGTTTCTGTTTCTCAATGATTGAGTCGCGTAATTCAGTGGTCGTTTATCGCTGATGCTCGTTACTTCGGCAAAATTTTGCTGCATCGAGGAACTTGCGGTTTTAGGTATCGTAACCGGTTCACCAAATTTTTTGTAAAGATTTGCCTGATTTTTTATCGTTCCCATTACGTCCTCGTATACTTCTTTCTGGTACGGAGTCACCGGATTGATTAATGGAACTTCCGTTGTTGTGATAATTGGCCTTCTTAATTGATGCTTTCGATTTTTTGGACCAATTCTGTTTAGATTGTTGATGGGTGCATGTTGCTTACTCTGGTGTAAGATATTTATGATTTTTGTTTTATCAGGATTTTTCGAATAATTTACACGGACAGTTTCGTGCGTTTCGTATTGCCTCGCTCTGGGGCTTCGATTCGGTCTTTTTCTTCGTATTTTTCGCACTTCCGGTCTCTTCGACAATTTCTGATGTATGTACTCGTCGTTCTCTCGTGGCAATTCCGTAATTCTTTCGGCAAATTGTACAGGGTTCAGTTCTACTGGTGGTGTTGGTTGCGCAATTTGCTTTTCAAAAAATATTGGACTGTCCAGAGGATTTTCATCGAAATACTTCGCTTTGAAGCAGTCTAATTTATCACCCAATCCACGTAGTCTAGGCAGATCCTCTTTTGGTCCTCTATTTGGTATAGGTTCCTCATCGTCCGGAATGACCTCTTTTAAACTTGGATCAACGTCATCACACTCCATATATCTGTCCCTAGAACGATAAAATTCCATTCCACCTAATGTCTTCCTAGGGACATTCTCAGGATCCAATATGTACTTCAGTGGAGTCTCCGAAGACATCTTATCATTCCTGTAAAAGGGATATTTTCGAAAGTCAATACTTGCTTCTGTCGCGTTTGTTATGTCAATGTTATTTGCATCCTCGATTTCTTGTACGTAATCAATTTCAGGTACTTCAACTTCGACCTTTCTATCATCGTCATCGTCATCATCATCGTCATCATTATCATGATCATCATCATCATCAGCGTCACTGACATCGTCCTTCTTTGTTTCCTCTTCTTTGCTGTTGAATCTAGATTTAATTTCTTTGTCTATCGTATCCTCAGCTACCTTAGGTGCTTCATTGAGCAAATCCTCGATGCTTCTTCTATTCCTTTCACTGACCATCGCAGTATTCTTTTTTAAAAATTTTTCTTCCGTCGATAAATTTACTGCAGCTGGTATAACCGCTTCGGCGATCGACACAGATTCCTCCGGTAATAGATTTCTCTTGAATCTCAATATCTTTTTAGTAGCAAGATCATTATTATCATCGAAAATTTTGAATCGTCTCTGAATACCATAAGCAATAACCCTATCAGCTATTTTCGCTTCATTAATTGAAAACGAACGTTTCCTCCTCAAAAAAGTGGCAGCTCGGACTGGTGGTAAGATTGGTAAATTTGGTAAATATTTTTCTTTTAATTTTTCACGATACTCTGTATAATGATCTTTACTATCGGTCGAGGGTGGTACCAACTCCAATACGGGCACTGATTTAATTTTATACCGCCCACTGACAATCCTTTCATCGTTATTACCAAGCGGCGACAAAAATTTAAGAAATCTGGAATTCCACGAAGGAGACATTTCCCGTTGCTCCTTTCTTCGACTCGTTTCGCTTTCCTTCTTCGCGCTCGAACGACTCGCGACATTGGCTCTCGAATCGGCTGCAAAATCGGAATACGTGACCTCTCCCAAAGCCAAAGGCGGCTTCATTATAGTGAAATCTCCTTCTCCATTCTTGTCTTCTCTTTTATAATCCTCTTCTTTTTGCCTTCTCAGTAAATTCCCAGTCGACTGTAAAATACCACGTTTCTTTATAAACGATTCGTTATCGTCTCTCAAATTTCTTTCTCGCCTCAAATAGTTTAACATCCTCGCGTAATTTTCATTCGGACGAAACCGGAAGACCCCGTTATTATGAGTCTTCTTATCCGTTCGTCTTTGAGTCAGTGGCGTCACTGGGTGCAGTGCAACGTTTTCACTGAGAATTGTCGCGTACCCCGCACGTGCTTCCGGATTCTTCAATGGATTTTCTTGTTGACGTGCAAAAAGAATTGGGGTGCTGGTCGATGGATAGGAAGATGCACTGACGTATGTCGTAGGAATTGGATTGGATGTTTTTTCGGGTGCATTATTTTGCTGCCAAGATTGGTACACTGACTGGTGAACTAGAGTCGGATCGAATGTTCCATAATTCTCAGCTGGTACGTTCGCTAGATGAACAGGCCATTGTTGACCATTTTGTTGACCATTTTCTTGTATTGGCACAGTCTGTGATGGATTTGTGGTGTATGGTATTTCCATTATGGGACTTGACACTGAAGTGGTTTTATCCGTTACCAATAAATATGGACCGTGACCATTTATGGTAGCTACTGCTACTGGTGTCTGATGCTCCAATTGTGGTTGTATGGTTGTCACTTCTTGTATAGCCAATGGTATAGTACTTTGTTCTTGTATGTGAATATTGCCTGGGGTTGTTACACGCTTTTCTGTTCTCAAGACGTCCCAGAATTCTCGATTATAATCAATTTTTGTTTGAGGTACATCGTATAGCGGTTCACTAGTCACTGGACTATAGTAACTACTTTCACTGATCGACGAAGGTTCTCCGCTTGGATTTTCAGAAATTGTTGTCTCCTCGTATCTCTCCGTATTGAGAGGCGTTGTAGATTCGTACGTCTCTAGGTATAGTTTTTTCGTTCGTTCCGGGATTTTAGACGATTTCTTTCCGTACTCTATTGGATTTCTCGAATCATCCTTCTTAACGTACTTTCTTTTTTTTTTAACGACCAGTGGCTTATCAGTGCTGTCGTAATCGTAATCCTTGTTTTGTTGTGCAAATTCATAATTTTCAGAACCCTTCTGCGCTTCTTCATCCTCCCTCCTCAAATCATTCCCCAATTTCTCTATTCCATTTTCAGCCACAAATTTTGGATCCACCTCTTTCCTTTGCCAGTCCTTAAGAATTTTGTTTGCACCCTTAGCACCCTTCCGCTTATTAAATTTATTATTTTCTCTGATCTCTTCAAGATGCTCGCTATAATCGTCATTATAATCGTCATCCGATTCTTTGTTCTTTCGATTTCTAGATTTTTTATTCTTGCTCCCTTCATTTCCGGTCCCGCTACTCGTATCCAACTCGTTGTCAAGCTTCTTCGCGTACCCCTCATGGAAATCAGCATCGCGCACGTGCCCGGCGTGATCGTAAGCCGAATCCTCGTAACCCTCTTCGGTGTACACGGTGTTCACTTTCGAATTGGTAACAACAGCGCGCAATCTTAATGCATTTTCTTTCTCGTCCTCCGTCGTAGCAGCTTTAACGGCATCTTCCTGCGGCAATCTTTTGACCGTATGCGTCCCACGCACCTGAGCATATAATTTGGTGGGTACAAAGTCTAAAGGGATGTTTTTCTCAGGCGGTGGTTTCGCCCACTCACCAGGACTCGTATATTTTGGCCTTGTTGGTACTTCTTTCACAATCTCATACTCAGCCACTGGTATCACGTGATCCGGCGGACCTTCTGGATCCTCGTTCACGTCTTCGTGACTCTGAACATTTTCTGCAGGAAATTCCGTATATCCTCCATACGGATCGGTATATCGGTTAACCCCTATGGAGGCCGAACCCTTTATCGGATCTTCGTAATTTTTTATTTCAGTCGCTGTACCGGATGCTGGGTTATTGCTGCTAGTCACCGTGTCATCGAAAGCGTACACAGAATCTTGTAACAATACAACGAGTAAGAATAATTGGAGCAATCCGTTTCGTGACATTTTTTGTACACCGATCACTAAATCATTACTGCAATGAAATATTCAGTACACCTTGAGTCACTGGCAGTAGATATATTGTTTTTTTCTTTGATCACTATGTTATTTTGACGGAACTGAAAATGTTCACATGTTCGAGCAATTAATTTTTGCTGTCGATTCCTCTTTCACGATTTTCAAAATCCTTTCACTAATTTAAAGGCAAATCGATTGCATTCCGTCATGATGACATTTTTTAACGATCGACTGCAACAGACTGACTCGCGCCGCGATTTGTCTACTCTTATTTATATTTCATCGTGAGTCGAAAGGTGGAGGCGGATGGAAAAGTAAAAAACATGATACTTAGGTAAAATACTATCTCAAGTCTGTTGCGTTCCAATCCAGTACCGACCAATAGGAATGGACAATAGTCTCCCCACTTTTTTTTTTTATAGCGACATCACGACTAGTGTATGTAACGGTTTGCCCGACTATGGGAAATTTGTTGTACTAGATTTTATTGTCTTGCACAATTATTGATATCGATGGGTACTTATTTTCTAATTTACTATAGTTCCCTATTATTTTTATCAGGGAAATTATATGAATTATTATTATTACTCGTGGGAACATCGGATTAGATTCGTTTCGTTTTGTCGAACGTTCCGTAATGGCGAGATAACTCCTCGCGGTGGAAGAAAGTCGAGCAGCTTGTAGGATACGCTTGGTGGATTTTAATGCGGAAAGATCAGTTGATGACTATTGTCTGCGATGGAATGATCATTTTGAGTAATTGTGCGAAATCGAAGTAATGTCGTTTATGGTCGATTAAATTGACGGAAATGCTTATTCGATTAATTTTGAAAATTATATATAATTATTATAATACGCTCCGTCGATTAATGTAATTGGGAATCCCGTGAAATAATACTGAAGAGATGATGTTCTCATTCTGGTAAAAGAATGTTTTGCACGTTTACGCAAAAGCCATCAAGCCTTTTATTTATGACTAATTAGATAGATACACTTTTCAAAATTACATAAATAATAGATCAATTCGTTTTAATTCTAGGGGATAATGAGTCACTTTTTATAAGTAAATATGACAAGTGATTATTAAATTTATGGAATTTATGAATTCATTGCATCCACCCGTTTTGTATTTTTTTTCGTCAGTGTCACTTTTCATAATTTAATTAATATTATTGAATATAATTGAGACCTTAAGAATACGATATTTCCACGAGCAATAAGGTCCAATTTCAGGTACTTTTTAAAGTATCGGCATGCCTTTTATCCTCATGAAGATACCATGGGTTTCCAGGAATTCGAATTCGGCTGCACAGCCGCTGGTTGGGTTATCAATTGCGGTTGAGGTGATTGAAGCATCGAGGCTTCCGGTTTAAAGAAATCAATTATTGGATGATAATTATAATTGACTCTTCTGTGAGGTTCGTGATATTCGTCGTCAGCCGTGTCACCGTGTAATATCGTAGGCGCATATATTTCTTCATCAAACTGTTGACTAAATCTGTCAAAGCTTGAAAAGATATAGAAAGTCAATTAAATAAAGTAATTAATTTTGAATATTATTAATATTCTGATCTTTATCAAAAGTACCAAACACGCACCTGTTATCGCTCGTAGAATTTCTGCGCGCTGAATAATCCAAATGTGATCCAGATTCTCGTCTAAAGGGTCTAGTGGGTCTGGGTCTATTGATCTTAAGCAAAGGTCCCGTGTATCCTGGTGCTCTGGTATTAGGAGCATGCTGTTGAGGAAGTTTATCAAAAGGTCTTGAAGGTAAAGAAGGTTGTTTCTTCGGCCTGACCCCTCCTGGAATTCCAAAGGTCGGTCGACTCGTGACAGTCAAATCCAATAGCGGTTTTTTGTTGTCTTGGTAGCTCGGTAACTCAGTTAAATCATTCAGATAGGTTGAAGGTCCGTCGTTAAGTATACCCGAATTGGTATCATACCTCGATGGCGTGTTATGTTTTTTAATGAAATTCGAGGTTTTACCAAAATCTACGAATTCATCGTTTTGGTCCTCAGTCGCAAACTCCGCACCCGGAAATGACTCTTTCGACTTAGGTGGTGGATCCTTCTGATGTGGCGGGAAGAGTTCGGAGTATCCGTGCACGTGGCAACTGCAGCACGTGGGTACTTTGAATATATCCATATGCAATCCCAAGGTAGTGTCCCAGGTCAGGAGTCTATGATAGTTATAAACTTGCACGCAGGACGAGCGATAGTTTTCCGATATGAAGGAACAGCTTCTGTGGGGATTTCTGCAAAGTAGCAAAATTTCACAGCGGTTTTTTTTCTCATATCAACAGACAATGCCACAGGATCGCTCGTGCAAAGAAAAAGGATCTTATACAACTGAATCTCGTTCAGTTCGATTTTATAATGACTGTCAGGTCATGCGTTGCGATCCGTGAATTTCAAATAAACATTTCTCTACATTTGACATTTTCTCGACAATTCTCATACAAACGTCCATTGAGGAAAAGAAAATCTAACTGTGCATAACAGATGCTCAATGGGATGGTAACAAAATACTTATTTGGTTCTTACTGTCCCTTTTTTTTCTTGCAATGCCAATCAAAACTACGTTAAAAAAACTTCGTAATTAGCAGCGAGCAGCTGAGGAATATCGGTCAGGAAAATATTGGAAGGAATTACTTTTAGTTTCGGCATTTGCCACGCGCCTGTTTTTTGTCTTGATTATTTACGCTTACTATTAGCTCCGAGCAGAAAGGATTGTGAGGTTTTTCTCTCTCTCTTTTTTCTTTCTTGTTCTACATAGCTACAGATATAAAGCATTGAATAGATGAATCGAGCAAAGTTTCATTTTCTAATTAACCAACGTTACAGTTAGGGCAAATAGCATGCGTCCCCGTATAATGGCACGAGAAGTGGACGCTTATTTTTCCCGTCACTTTCTTTAGCAATCTTACACGTAAACAAATTCTTTTAGAAATTGCGTTGGATTTTTACCGTCCTGTCGGTAACTCCGATAGCTGCTCATATCGGTAAAGAAATTTCGTATTACGGATCAACAATACAGAAAGTAATTTCGCAACGGAGAAGAATATCGAAAGGGAAATCGAGACGATTCGATTAAGCATTGTGTTTGACCCGTGTAAAAAAAAATATTATTAAATAATTGATTATCGATGGATAACAAGTGCCGCTTAAGAAGACTAGTTAATCTTATTACTAAAAAATATATTTCATTTTTATTCTTACGAGCATTTCTCAAGTCGTAAGGTCTGCGTATGTTCTCCGGTATTGATGATGTATTTCCAGACACCGGAAGCAGCTCTAGCCAATTGAGGACGTGCGTATCTGACCTGAGAAGGACACGTGAACCCTTCCTCGACATTGTCAAAGGGCGAATGATCGGCTCTTCTGCACATATATAAATCAAAAGTCAATATTTTAAATTGCGACACAGCTACCGCTCTTTCGCGATGATCTCCTGTTTCGTAACGAAGTATTAGCTAATAATTGGTCTCATGATTTCGCGAAAATTTTTCGGGCGCTTTTGTTCGCCGTCGAATGAAATTCAAAGAACGACTAAAAGGAAGTAGTAGGCAATGATTGTTAAATGATTATTGCATCAGAGTGATATTTTTTCGAAAGGCTCTGCCATATAATCGAATAAGACGTAGGATCATTAGAATCATCGAGATGACTCAAAAATATAACCGTATTGAAATACCGTGCGATGCTTTTGTGTCTATACGTTAGAGCGAAAATATTGGCTAAAGTCACTTAAAAGTATCGCATCACTGGCACACCGATGTGAATTTCTAAATTGGCGAAGAAAGTGTCATTAGTCTATTTATTAATCTTTATTACGTGCGCGACGACGTAATAGGACGTTATTGCTTATTCGAAGGCTGTTCGATGACAGATCATTGAGTACCTATACCTATAGAGCTGAAGTCTAATTTCCATTTGTCGGTAACACTTTTATCAGTCAGTTTTTACATATTATGTAAAACTCCATTACGTTGCGAGATACTCGAGTTATTTGGTCACCTTTTTATCTCGTTACTCTCAAATCTGTTGTTGTCATATCTCGTGCGCAATGGTAAAGCTTCCGGTAAGTCGGTCTCGAAGCCACCGCTGTCCTGAACTTTATAATCGGTCAATAGTGCCGCCACCATATCTCTGTTGCTTCTAATGCTTCTCGTAATTGCGTCACTGCAAACGAAGGACGATTAAATGATTGCACTTAATACTTTAACGCTCGTTGCGATTACATACTGTGGGTAATCCATGGCTTCTAGGCAGACGGTATTGGTGAAGAATGTACATTCCTTGTCGGTTGGTCCTCTTTTGGTATCGGTTGGTTTTATGGATGATGATGGTCTTAGGTTAGTCGCAGATGGTCGAGAACCTTCTGACAAAGAATTAATATCATTTTTTGGTCGTATTTAACATGTTTTATAACCGTTTCATAACTTTTAATCGATAATTATCTGGAACAACGTGCACTCGTGCCTCACGGCAGAGGTATTGCACTCTGTTGATTTTATTGTCAACTTTTACCTGGTGGGACATTTCTTCGGTTTAATGCAGATGGACGGCGGGGTGGTGGTGGTCTGTAGTACGGTCGTCTTCTACTTCCTGGTCGTTTATAACGTAATTCTTGAGCCTACAGTGAGTAAACAATCCGACGTCATCAGATACGACATTTAATACGTACTTATTATAATTACCGATAAATATTTGATGAATTTTGTAAAATTAGGTGTATAGAAAGAATGAAGGTTAAACTAGAAGTCATTATGTAATTGATGATTATACGTGTCTATGAAATTTGGAATAATTGAAAATTCAACGGTTAAAGTCAACAATTGATTTGGTTCATTGGTAATAGCACATTTACCGATCGATGATGAATTTATGTACTAAAATATTTACTTATATCTAGATAACGATCTTAGATATTAAATAAATTGGATGATATGTCGCTAGTTTAGGAGAAAATGAAAGGAGAATATTGATCCGGTTTCCAGCCCATAAAAAACACCAGTGTTTTACTTACAAGGAAACCTAGGTAGGTGTCCGCCTCCGATTTTTTTCGTTTTTACATATGTTGTAGTACTCGAAAACCTAAGCGACACGTGTTTTTTCTTATCGGCCCAAACTGAATTTCTAGGGGTGAAAATCGCCCCCGAAAATTGGGGTACCTAACACCCATTTAATTATTTCACATATAAAAGCGGCATCTTTCACAATAAAACCAATTGGAAAAATTTCCTCACAAAAAGAGATCAGAAATGTGATTTTTTCAAATTTGTCAAAAGAATTTTTGGGGGGTGATCACCCCAAACTTATTTTTCATTATACTAAACCACCATAAGTGTAGTTTACTGTTGGTATGTTTC
Source organism: Calameuta idolon (assembly GCA_030142285.1). Lineage (NCBI taxonomy): Eukaryota > Metazoa > Arthropoda > Insecta > Hymenoptera > Cephidae > Calameuta > Calameuta idolon. The sequence continues at coordinate 779,654 of JARQSV010000709.1, read as the reverse complement.
CGTAGAATAAAGGAACTTATATT
>JARQSV010000709.1:746417-779531 GCA_030142285.1 Calameuta idolon | reverse complement strand
GGGCGATTTTCACCCCCAAAAATTCAGTTTGGGCCGATAAGAAAAAACACGTGTCGCTTAGTTTTTCGAGTACTACACAACATATGTGAAAACGAAAAAAATCGGAGGCGGACACCTACCTAGGTTTCCTTGTTAGAAACTAATAGCGGTATTGTAAGGAATTTACGCAAAAAAAAGAAGGGAAACTGAATAAGACAGTGGAGACATCTACCGATAAGCTTGAAGTTACTAAGAATCTCTTGGATATGTCGATATCAGTTAATTGTCAAGTTACCTACTTAATCGGCTTACAAATGCTACCGCCATCTATCGTCTTATTGATTCATTATGTACCACCCAGAAGCAAACTCGTTTTCAAAAGTTGTTACATTTTTAAGTAGTCCACTCAGTATATTGTGCATCCGTACGTTATTTATTCATTATGTACCTCCCAGAAGCAAACTCGTTTTCAAAAGTTGTTGCATTTTTAAGTAGTCCACTCGGTATATTTTGCAACCGTACGTTACCGTTAAATGGCATTGCGCGTAACCCGTATGTAAACGGTATATTTTATTAGTATTACTAGAAAATCCAGGAATAAAATTAGTACGAAGCATGGAAGATTACAATGCGTACCTGACAATGAGTGAGTGAAGGATATTACCATTTTCAAGTTACTTTTAAGCTACTGATCGATGGTCTTAAAGTCTTACTATTCGTCGAGCCATACATTTAATTTCATTAATAAATTCTAAGTAATCGCAATATAAATACTCTAGCAAGTGCAAAGTATGATGACCTTAATATTCCTAGACACGCGTGTATGCCTCCTTGCCTAACAGCAGGCGTAATCATAGCCAGTTCACAAGAAAAGTTTTTCCTTTGGACAGTTTAAAAGTAATGAAACCTCTAGCAAACCGACGGGTGTTTTGCATACAACTTAATTTTAAAAAATACGTATGCATAAATTTGCACTATATATTTTTTCTTCAAGCATAAGTTTCAGTGATTTCATATAAAGCATAGAATTGCTAACGATTACCTGCATTCTTTTTAATCTATCAAAAGATACAATTTTAATTACGAACCAACTATGTATCTGGTTGCAAAATATTAAAAACATCCATATCGTGAGAGTTACCCGTATAATTATAAAATAAATATATGAATCAATATTATATCATGAGAAATAATTATTAAATTTGTTTATAACTTTACATTATCATAAACGTAATACAAGTGGCAGTAATCCCTATGCCTGTACTAAATGTGAGATTTTTGATGAATAATTGGTAAATTTTTCTTTCAACCAGTTTATAACGTGAAGGTAAAAATCGAAAACGATGAATGAAAAGTAAGTTTAAACGGGTCTATTTTGCTAATTTATTCAGCTACGAATTGCTTCTGACGTTATTAAACACACGTTATATAAAAAATATTCGTAGCGATAAAATGAGGATGAATTCAGGTTCAGGTTATATCGTGATTCGTAATCTTTGCATGCATCATGAAGATATTTACCGTGTCGAGAAAAATGCATAAAAATGAAAACTTTCTACCGATCTAAAAGGAAACAATGGCCTTAAGAGGTACGACACAATTCAATAAATTACAATGATCATAATTGAAAAAAAAGAGAGCAGCAAATTTATAACAGAATAGAAAATAAATACCTCAGGCAATTCTTCGGGTGTGTCTTCGGTTAATATTTTTGCAATGTCCACACTAATTGGCAACATCAGATCTCTTGTAGCATTGTCACGACTTTCCTCCGAAAATATTGATTGTATCTCCTCGAGTGGCGCTGGTGACGCTGTTTCATTTTTGGAAATTCTCGATGATATCAATGTGCCCATCACGAGCTTTTGTGGTGGCGACATGCTTCGCATGATGGGTACCACTTCGCCAATTTGTTCCCGCTTTTCCGGCCACTTCAGTGCCTATTTTATTGATATTGATCGATGACAAAATTAATGATCGATAATATTATAAATTAATGAATCAATTAATTATTTCACATTTACTTACATTGGTGATTATTTTTTGAATTTTTTCCGTTTTATTACGTATACTGCCATCGTCCAGCTTGAGGGACGTTGCAATCTTGTCCTTGTCATTGTTTTCATGATCATCGTCATCGAAATTTATGTCATCCAAATTTTCCTGGGGGGCGACGTAAGTCAACAAAGCCAGCTAGAAGTAAAATTTTTACAGCAGGTAGTAAAAAAGAAAATCCTATGAAATTCTGGGAAATCAGACTGAAATATTCTTAAAGGCGGTTTACGATTGTTTTATGTGAATATTTATATACCAGCTGAAAAGAGTTTTAGTACTTTTATATAAAACTAGTACGGCTACTATATATATATATATATATATATAACTTTTCATTGGGTCCAAGATATCTCTACGCTATTTACACACCTACCAAAAGGAAATCTTAGGTTTTATATTCAGATTTCTATGGCAGTGATAGATATTTGCGAGGACTATCGACCTACTAACCGACATATAGATTTCACTGAAACAAACTCATTAGAATGACATTAGGAAAATTTTCAAATTTACATCTATAACTTTTAAGTGAATATACTCAAAGTTTAAGAAAAAAATTTAACTTTCCATAGAATGAAATTTACATTGACAAAATAATATAAAATATTAACTCTTAATTTATACAGTCTAATGAATCTTGACAAATAAATATTATAGCTAGTAAGGCGAAATATAAATACTTACGAAAATGATAAAATACAATTTGCAGGATATCCTCATTTCGCACAAATCACAATACTAAAAAATCTCTTAATAACCAAGAAAGATTAAAATTAGGTTAAAAATATTCATAAACTCCGTGGACCAAGAGAAAAAAATTAAATAAAAAAAATACAAATAAAAAAATAAACTTTCACACAATATTCACTCCGGCCATAAAATAGAAACTTATTAAATAAATAAATTCACAATATATAAATAAGTCACAGAACTGAAGTATCGCGCAAGGAAGCGTACGAGCCTGAAGATGATGTTCCAGTACCCGTAGCGGAGTACCAGGCTTCTCTTATTAGTTTACTACAGGTGCGTTGGGTAGGTTGGTGTTTTTGTAGGTCAAAAATCTTTCGCCACAGTCGCCTGCCCCTCCGACGATCGCGGTGTAAGAAAAGTATGTATAGGTATACCTGCGCCTGCGCGTGCACTCTATATACATTTTATATACAATCGGAAGAGAAGAATAAAGGAAGGAAAAGAATTATAGATGGACGTGAACGAGTGCGAGGAAGAGAGGGAGAGAGTGTGAGAGAGTGAGAGAAAAAAGTTAGAGAAAAAATAAACGAGGAAGGAGTCTGGAGAAATGCAACGTCCATTCCAGATTCTCTCTCAGTCGTTTAAGCGAGATGGAGAGATCATGAAGATCGGGCACACCGTGTATAACGGAGAGATAAAGATAGGAAGCGAATGTAGATAAAGGAAGGTAGTTCGTGTTCTCTCGTAGCCATGACCGAGAAACCGGGCGTTGTTACTAACGATAAGCAGACTTCACGAATGCCAAGGAAGTCGGCCAACGTTATACGATGACGAGGATGACGAGAGCAAAGATTCTATTAGAAATAACGTTTGAATCTGTATGTCCTATTATGAGACAAAAGTTCACTTATTTTCTTTATCGTCATATTTTTGTATATTGTTGTTAAAAAAAAATTGCGGACTAGTATAGAACTACTTTACTCTCCCTTTTGTGTTTCATGGAAAGCTAGAAAATTTACAAGGTACTGCATTCCGTCTTCATTCTGGAATTGCCTTACTCAACGTACTTATCTTGGCTATCTTGTCGTGCTGCTTCTTTGAGACTCGTTTTCAATTGAAAAATCCTAAGGGACAAGCACGTAGCTGCTAGCAGGTTAGTTCGCGGGAAGCTATATTAGACTTTTCTTATTTTTCCCTCGTACCAACTGTGTAAAAAGAACTGGCCCGAGTCTAGTTCACGTTGGTCCCTTCCACGAAGTATAATATCGTCGAGAAGATCTTTGCACGCATTCATTGCCAAGGCTGCCAACGTAAGAAATCTAGATGACCCTGGACTTCCAATTACTCGAGTCATCCTCGTCCTCATCAAGCAGGTACCTATCGTTGGCACCTTAGCATAATTGCCAGAAGAAATTTATAATCATCCGATAGAACAAACCTGTCTCATAAATTTATCCAAATATTTTATAACGCGCAAACTTAAAATAAGAAAGTTAAAAAGATTCTGGATGTTGATAATTGATCACGGAGATATTCAAACCTTGGAAATTCTTCGTGGCGCCAACTATGTGGCAGAAGTAGGTACTACTTACTATTTCTAACAGGACAGATGTTTGACGTTAAGACGCGGAGGGTGAAAGCGGAGAAATAACGCCACTCTCTTGATTTCTGTGTTTCTCTTTGCAAGATACCTATAGTTATATTCAAGACATATATCTCTATCAGTAGCCAAACTTACGTAGAGGCAGTGAAATTCTCGTATCTTCTATGATTACAACGTTTCTCCGGACGAATGTTTTTACTTGGGTTTATGTAGCTGGAATGAAGGAGGATAGAAGTAACCGTTTTCTGTCTTCTAACTGCGTGGTCATCTATGGACCACCTACAGTCGTCAACGTAAACGATCCTAGGATATAGACAGGTATGCGAAATTAATATACAGTTATTTATGTATGTGGATATATATGATATCTGCTAGAACCATATGAAAGCTATACGAAACGATAACTGAGCCTTTAAAGGGGAATAAAGCAAGTAGTTATTGCGTTACTTGACAGTTATATGGTCCCTCGCCTTCTGACAATGTTCCGTGTTGTACCTAGTACACGTTCCGACTAGCAGGTACAAGTACAAGTACAAGCAAAGATACAAGTGGCGAACCGAGAAGGAAGACACGGGCAGTGTGTCTTAAGCAGATAAGATCATGGGGTATGTTGATTTTACACTTTCATTGTCAACTTTAATTTAGTCGCGCTAGCTGATTTCGTAATTTATAAAACATAATGAATTAACCCGTTACCTTTAAATCTAGACTGTCTGCCGCTTCATTCTTCTAGGTTATTATCTCTCTTGACTGTCACAAAGAACCACATTTAAGTGTCAAGGTTTAATTAGTTTGTAGAAAAAATTGCGCTTTGTTCTCTCAAATTGTATTAATTATTTTTTTCAAGTTTGACTGGTGTGATTCGCCTTTTTTTCACGATTCACGATACGTTATGATTATTTTTGCATAATGGACCTGACCCAATTTATACTGTACAGACAGGAAGTATAAAATTCAGTACCACTCGTCTTACGAACGATAAATTATATGTTCGTCAATCTGAAAATTTTTAACCTGACATATACATACAGCTTGCACCATATTACGTTATACATAGCCAAGGCTCAAAACTTCCAGACTTACCTACAGTTGTACATCATATATACACAATGCTATTTGAACGGGTTTATTCAAGATATTTTTTAAGCAGTAAAAATCTGCGTGGCTTTAGAAATGCATCTCGATATCAGTAAAGCCACGAGACTCCGTATGAGGCCCAGTTAATGAGATATTATAGAGGCGTAGGAAAGTGAATGAAGAGATACAACCCGAGTGAAAGTCGTCGGCGTAGTTCTGTTTTCATTTCTGAATGTCCTGTAAGATTTTTTACCTGAGGACACCATGTTTTTTAGAAACTAATCATATTCCTGTTCCACTAAATTAGCTTACGATTTAATTTCCAACAGCGCGCGCCAAACTCAATATTTCGGTCAGCCATTCGTCGAGCCATTTCACGATTCCGCTGAGCTTCCGAAACATTGGCAAAAATTATCTGCGAAACTGCCCTGTATTGTTTACTGCCGTTTCACGACCACCACGCGCCTGACTCGTGGTTATCGTTTTTGGCCCAATAACCCCACCAGGAGCGTGACTCGACATTGTAAGTGAAAGGGTTAATGAATTTTGCCAGCATTGTGTAAAGCTCTACATAAATCATTTCGAATGTAGCAATGAAACTTTCACGCAAAAGTTATTACAATGTATTCTTCTTTGGATGCTGTGTCGTTGCTCTTGCAATTATTTTTTTCTGTCATTTTTTTTTGACATCCAATTGTAGTGAATATATTTGATGATTAAATGGGCAAGGAGTGGTGTCGAAGAGAAAGAAGAATCATTCGACAAACGAGATGTTTAGAAAGTTTTAGAAAGATGAGGGGTTCAAATAGGTATTTATTGATGATGAACAATTGCAGGTTTTAAAAGTGTGATGGTGTACCGTTAGTGGCATTATTAAATATTTTACTTTTCCCGTAGGCTTCTTAGATTCAGAGTCGTGGAGAATAAAGAATTCCAAAGTGCCTGTTCATTATTTCTTATATGAGGATGAACAAAGCTCTGGTATGCTTTCACAATGAATTGTGTGTGTGTGTGTATACATATACATTGTGAATTGTGACTACTGTCTGTCCAACTTCCAAGAGAGCAGCCGCTGCACAGTTCTTGCGGCATTAATTTATTTTCACCATAAATAACGGCCACCCTGCTGCAGGGACTTAATACGTAACGTTGCTTATAAGTACTATACCATGAAAATTTTGCCACTTTGTTGTAAGTGAGTTTCCGCCCTTGAAATTGCCACTGAAATTCATTTCATTGTATCTTTAAGGTTTTGTGAGTCGACAGTAATATTTATAGGCGCGGTATACATACGTCACTGAGTCAGGTATATGGTATTGTATTGACATACTTATGAGACTATTATAATTGTGATTATCCATTAATTCTGGTAAGTTCATTACCATATGGTGAGTTTCTATTTATCTTTAAAGCGAGAACATTTGGTCCGGGAATTACAGGGAGATAGATGAACAAAATGAGTTAATTCACAAGTTAATGGACCTTACCAATGATAATGTTTTTTTTTTTCGTTTCTAATTAATGGAATTAATGAAATCAAATGCTTGATAGTGAAATAGCGAATTACATAGATGCAAAAGGAATGGTGCCTTTTTTTCCTACCTATAATTAAGAGAGGATAATTAAAGATTGGTAGCAATAAGACAGTTTATAATTGAAGTAATAGCGGATGAGGTTTGCTGTATGGTTCAGTAAATAGTAAATTATGTAACTAGTGCGTGAAGTGAACTTTTTTTTCATGAGCCGTCATCGTCACAAAGGAAACGCCGGCGGAGCCTGAGATGAGTCTTGTCGCGATTATGCGAGTGAAAAAGAGTCACGCACGAGTTGCATACGTCATTTTTTGCACGGCCGTAAGTAAAGTTCATGTGTAAAGTTTGATTGTCAGTCCGTAAAGTGTACTTTTCACATTACACATAGTATTAAAAAAAGTGCACTTTGCGCACCGAAAATTGAACTATACACATGAACTCACTCCGTGCAAAAATTTCTTTTAAGCTTAATTGTTAATTGCACTACGTTTTAATTAAAGTTCTTGTTCGTTCGCTGCAGGCAATTTTAAACCTGGAAGATTATCCTTGTCAAATATATGTATATATCTATATACATAGTCTGCATATGCAGAGCAAAGATTCTTTTGAATAGTCTTCTATGTCTGTTGAATCAACGTGAATATGTCCTAATGCTAGTTAGGCTGATTAACAAGGATAGTCTGTGATTATGATGTTAATTAATTTAATTAAAATATACCAGTTACCCTACGTATCAATTCAGCATGTATACTATGGTGAAAATGGAGTTTTTGAAAAACTTAGTGCATGATAATTTTTTTGTTGTCCATATAATTATATAGTATCAAGTGTGAATCGTAAAGAATATTGGGAAAATTATTTGTGGATAGTTAACCTATTTGTTAGTCCATTCGAGTACATAAAGGGTAATAGGTAAATGAATGAGTAGTCGAATAAAAATACAATAACATTTACTGCCAAAAAATTGTTAGGAAGGGGGATAAAGAGATTCCGTAATACAGTATTAATTGGAGTCTAAGTACAGTTTCGTGTAATATCTGTATAGCTGTATATTTTTTATAAATTTTTCATATGCAAAATACTGCGCTTATACAAAATGGACGATACAGGCCGCTATATTTCTATATGTTTCTTTGTTTATGTTTTTTTTTCTTCGCGTAACGCTTCTTTACGCAATGCCTATGCAATTTTATAATTATTGCATATTACACAGGCATCGCTCGTCAAGATACGTGAGTTACGTACGTGGCTTAGAGTGACATTTTGCGATTACGCACTTACAATCGCACGGACTTAATAAAATAATATAAATTGACAGACGTGGGGCTTCAATCGGCTTTAATCCGTAAGAATAAAACTTCGTCAGATTTCGTGAAATCACCTATGTTACATCATAAAATGAATAACTTTATTTCCTTATATTATATGTCTACACACGCGTATCGCATATAGTATATCACAATGGTGAGTCAATTTTCCGTACGTCTATTACACGCACTTGCGTACGCGCGCGCATGCGCGAGTACTTTCCGATTTAATTAAAAATTCGTGGGAATTTCGTGAATTGATGTGAACCAATCGCCGCCCCAAACACGTCGAAAGACTAGAATGATTAAGATTAATTAAAAAAAAAGAACAAAAGCAGTACGATTTGTACCCGATATGACAATAATAATAATATATATAAAAAACAAAATAAAACACTACAAATGATAAAAGTACTAAAGATTCTAAAACACAAGGACGATTATGTCTGATAAGTATTATCATGTAAAAAAAAATTGGGCGAGGGGAGCGTAATGCGAGTTTATATATTTTTTTTGTGCTTTTGATTGGCGGCGATATTATAATATAGATTCGTATAGGGACTTTTCCCAAAGTGTACATATTATTATTTACAGGCGTTTCGCGACTTTATTCGAACGGACCAGTACACGTGTGCGCAAAACTAAATGGCGTCTATATCACCAGGAAATGCTACTTATAATAATACTAACCAAAATACTTTGTAGAGATTCGCAACACGTGGGTGGTGCCACCGTATTAATCGAATAAAAAGAAGAATTAACTGTTAATACATATTTCCACTAGGAAATACGTATCCACTGTTTTAAGTGGAAGTACTTTCATTTTGCAAGGACTTGCTCTTGTCTTTCTTCTTCTCTCTTTTGTTTCAATCGTGCTTCGCTGTCGGAATTGGTTACAAGTATGAGAGGAAGCACCTTTTGATGAAGTCGTTTGCGCATGCGCGCATCAATATTCTCACGCGAATCTCATTTTCTCATTCTGTACTGTTCGTTTTGTCAAATGTCTTCATCCTGAAAATCCAATCCGCTTTCCTCAGTGCCTGCATTCTGAAAGAATCCGCGTTTCTATTTATCTTTATGATTACTTTCTACAGATCAAAGGCGTTCAGTCGGTACACTCCGAGGCAAAACTTTCAAGATCCACGTAATGTCCGTTCATATTGTCTTCGAGAAGCTGGGCGAGGTCTCGTCTGAGCGTTTGGAATTCCGGACGTCGATCAGGATCAGCTTGCCAACACCTGGAGATCACCCTGAAGAGTTCGCTTCTGCAATGAGACGGTCTCTCGAGTCTGTATCCATTTTGAACGTTCCTCATGACTTCCCTCGCAGTCATATCCGGATAGGGTGTGGATCCTGATAAAAGGTTAGAATATAAGAAAAGTTTCGCACAGAAAACTAAAATTTTAATTACAGCTATATGTACATTTGATAGAATTATAAGAATTAATTCAATATAAAAGTTATGCTTACCGAGCGTCACGATTTCCCACATTAGGATGCCAAAAGACCAGACGTCAGTTTTTGTTGTGAATAGAGAATAGATAAGTGACTCAGGCGCCATCCATCGTATCGGCAAAGCGTTTCTGCCATGTCTGGCTTCGATGACCTCGCCGTCCTCGTTTGCAAACCTTGACATTCCAAAATCGGCAATCTTGCAGAGTTTATTGTGATCCACTAGAACGTTTCTGGCTGCAAGATCTCTATGAATGATCTGAAATGGTAAAAAAAAAAAGACAATGAAGAATTAACATTGTATTATGTATTTTTCACACTGTCAATGCTTTGAAATTAAAAGATTATTTTGTAGCCCATATCGGGAGAAATCTAATCCGGTTATCTTTCGCGAAAGACAAAATATCCACGTACGTCTATCCTCAAAATAACTTGTCGATATCAATATCCAAATGTAGTCAGCATCGTGCCAAGGTAAGCTGGATTTTCGTAAAGAGTGACTTCATCGTCTCGTTTTATTTACTGTCTGTTTCGTTTACCGATTTACACTGTCTTACAAGAGTTGAGATACACACGTGCAGTAAGTTCTTGTGCACTGAAAAGCTGCATGGTCGATGGTTCAACATCTTTGTATTCTAAGGGTACTTGACGAAGTCGTACAAAAGTTCAATCCTCGGAGTTTGAGCAAGTTTGAAAAACTGGTTTAGGCACATCCCAACCCTTTCGGTTCTATGCCAAGGTGTATGGGTATCAGATACGATCGAAAGGGCCCGTCCGAGTGCACGGGCCCTTTTTTAATTGAATCGATAGCAAAACCCACGCTTCGTTGCATCGAACGAGTCGATAAAAAAGTATAAAAGTACGAAATAAGGGAGAAAATAAAAAAACTTTACTACTTCGAGCGACCTACGTCTTTTGAAATTTTCGATCTTCTCCATCATGATATACATCAACTGATTCGCAAACTGTGAATAATTGCCAGTTGATATTTTTTTACATGTGCGACGAAGATAGTGCATAATACTACGAGACTCAAGACGTAACAGCCACGATCCACGTGGGTGTAGGCATATAGGACTGACGTACGTCAACGGATATTAACTATGCAAAAGTGGCTCGAAGTATTTTTCTAATAACTTTTTTTATACTTTGTTGACGGTTCATCTTGTTTTGCATTTATTTATTCTCAGTGTTAATACTGAGAATAACTATTGCTATACACGTGCTCAATGTGCAACGTACGAAGAAACGTGTCAGATCGATGAATAAAATTTTTCGAATAATTAGATTTTGCAAATTTTATATATTACCCATATGAGAGCGAGTGAGAGAGCACATTGTGAAATTACATGTGAAAGAATGAGGCGGAGATAGTTAGGCTTCACAAGATTGGCTGCCTATTCATAATGAAAGACATTGCTACATCCAGCAACGCAGGGATAAATAGCGTCTTTTGCTCTTATAAAAGTATATTGATATTAAAAAATAAATCTTTTGCCTGGCTTCCAAAGTATTTACAAATATGACGTTGCGTTTTTTGGTTTTTATTTTGGCACATTTTTCATCGTCTTGCGAATACAGATATTATCGATACTTTTATTACAGCGACGATCAGTGTCAATTAATTTATACTTATCGAAGCACGACACTGTACCATCCACTTATGATAAGGATCCATAAACATTTTGATGAAAATATAGCCCTGTCAATTAATCTTATACGTTTTTTTTTTTAATACGATAAAGATAAAATTCTACTAAAAGTTTTATTTGCCAATTTAAATTACTTACGAATCGCAATGCGTGCATGACTTTTCTATTTCTATTTAATCTCATCAATCGAATACTCATATTTTTAATTCTACCTTCTATAAGTGGTATCGTGAATATCGGTCATTCATTCTCCTTTGCTCGATCGATTTTCTATATATCTTTCAGACCCAGTTGTCCCGAAGGGACCGTGGCTGCGCAGACCCTTCGCAATGAAGCACGCAGGGCCCTTGATGAAAGGCCCCTTTCGAAAGAACGGGTAATAAAAATAAAGGCGAACACTAAGAAGAAAGAAAAAAAAGGAAAGAAAGCTCGACGAAACTCGATATATACTCGTGGCATTTGTTTTTATCCGTTAAGTGGGGAGGTTACACTGACCCAGTAAACCAGTATACGAGTATACATATGTAATATATTGAAGTGCCAATATATAAATGCAAATAAAGATCTTCCTTATAGCTATATCGTTATGTTATATATATAGATGTCTAGTTATCACGAATTCACCTTACCTTTTTCGAAGACAGATATTCCATACCACGTGCCACGCAATATCCAAAAACCGTAAGATCCCTGGAGGTTAGTGCTGCAGAGTCTTCGCTAAAATTATAAAAATCCTGACGCGTACGATGATCCCTCAGATAAGCCAAAAGTTTTCCGTACATCACGTATTCCAAGATAAGATAATGGGGTTCTGAAACAAAATAATGTAATTTCCGATTGATAATATATTTTTGACAATTTTCATGAATTATTACAATAATTATAAATCTTCTTTTAGTCACATTCAACGAGACGGAAGATAGTCCAGTCCTGGTTCCCCGTGCGAGGTCACTTAATAAATTAGTCGTCGTTATGGTACAAGTGTTTTTTGAATTAATTTAAAAAATTCATAAGCGTCACGGAAACGAATAAAAGAAAAGGAACGAGGAGAGCGGATTAAGTAAAATAAGTGAAAACGCAGAAAGTGAATCCGTAATTCGTTTCAAAATGTTTCTTGGATATTTACGGGTTTACCGCACGCGGTGACGAGGCCATGCAACTAGCGCCATTAATTTCACTTGGCATCTGGACGTTCCTTCCAGTCTGTGCAAATGCATTTCTATATATATGTATATATATACACATATATATATACATACTTGTACGTATGTATACATAAATGCGTAAACAGTGATATACGCACGTAATATATATATATATATATATATATATATATATACCTGCAGTCTTTCTTAATCTGTTGCGCATGCGCAGTGCAACGAAAATCGCAGCCGTAAATCCTGTAGCGTTTCTTGAGACAATCCCAACGCTGCCGACGCTATGGGATCCTTGGAGTATATTTAATTTTTGGATGAGCTATTTAGCATAATAAGGTAGTTACAAGAGGACTGTTACATACATTCTCAAGAGTCGCAAATTAATTTTTTAAACCGTATACCATTTGTTTCTTTACAAAGCGCGTGGAGCCTGTTTAATTTTTCTAATACAGTGACGTAAACGCTATGGAAAGATTTTAGCGAAAGGCAGGTACGGGGGGTCGTAATGCTTTTTTTGAAAATAGAATTAACACACGGTGAACCATTCAATTTCTGCGCGATAACAGACTGTTGGATATCTTAGCATTAATTTGTACATTTCTTTTTTTCCCGCTATAGGTACACGCCTAAGCGTTCGCTCACGTGAGAAAATCCAATGACCATCAAATTCGGCATTCGTTCCAAGCTATTGCAGTAAGTCATCCTCTTGTGTATTTTGGTATGGACGCCATACGAACGTTTATCGTGCAACGGTTGGTATGGCTATAAACAATGGGGTTCGCTAGCCAGATTAGGTGACTCCATGGGGGTCGGGACTTCATAAGTATATATAGTAACTATGTATAAGTAGCATCGTAGTCGCGCGCAAAGCGCATGCCGTAGGCATTTATAGTAATTTAAGGAGAGCATTTTTGGGACTCAGTGGGCATTCTCCTGATTGTGACTTATGGGGCCCACTTTTGTTGCTGCCAGACCCTGCCGACCATAACTCTTGCATTAGGCAGCATCACAGAGCCTAATAACTTGGGTTTGTTAGGCAGTCCATTGTGGAGAGATTTAATTTTTTTAAATTTATTTTATCTTTTATCTTTTTTTAATTTTTTATTATTTTCATACATCGTTCCCCTACCCTTCAATGATTTTTCGACGTTGTCCGATCTTGACGCGTTTTACTCACGTACAAGCTTACGCGTACTGAACAGTTAATGCAATTGTGTTTCATTCCTTTTTCGTACCTCGTATTCTGTAATCTTGGCAGTTATGAAAAACTAATACTCGAACGATATACTAGCCCAAGGAGGAAGGTGAAGCATAAAAAAGAAATATGTATCGCATGACTCAGAAGTTATAAGCAGTGTATACGGTACGAATTGAAAACAATACTCTATTGCTTTACTTCAGCTGCATTGTACGGACACGATCGTGGGCAACGCTTATCACTCTTACTTCTTTGTACTTCATGAAAATTAATATGCAATTTTAATGGCGCGCACACGTTTTCCGTTGCAACTGCTGACGTAATGTATCAGGTATTACACGTACAATTCTGTCGTGCAAAATTGCCTTTACTGGTCTATTCTGTTTTTAGATTATTTCTGACAAGTGTAACCTAGCAAATCAGTAATACGATAACACGTATACAGTATTCCGTTTGGTGTGTGTGTATACTATATAAATTTTTGGAATTTCATCTAATTCAATAACAGCGGCACTAGGTAGGCGAGATGTAATAATAGACTAAAATAATATGAACTGTTATACTGTATATACATATATAAGAAATCTAAGAGTCCATGTGAAATACGATATTACGAAGAAGCGAAATTTGTCATCACTATCTTAATCTACTACAATGAATTATTCGGTTTTCACTGACAGCGTCCTGCCGCTGCCGGCAGTTTATAGACACAATAGACATACCGGACGGTCCTATTCAGTATCCTTTGTATCTCATATTCCCGCGGGATAATGCTGGATTAGAGGGATAGAGAAAGGGGATGAGCTTCCCGAAGATCCTCGGTGATGATTAATGTGAGTCTCGAGATCGGGCTTTGCCGAAAAAGAAGCAGTGCGAAAAATAAGCTCTAGTCCATTAGTAAAAATAACCACGTGAATTTTTGCTTAGAAAATATTTTTCTTCTCTCTGAGTGATTGAAGTATTTTTTTGTTCGAGTATGCATATCCAAAAGTATGAATTTCATTACTTGGTATACTTCGTTGCTAGTTTTATTTGGTTCTGCTTTGTTCCGAGTATCGTAACGACGCTGTAAATAAACGAAAGCGAAATTCAAATTGTCGTAAATTTGAGGTTACGTTCGGCGAAATTCCCAGAGGCAAGTCTCGGTACATTCAGACTTCTATTGTGCGTGGTTCATGGGGTCCCATTTTAGAAGGCTTGATTTTTTTTCTTTCTCTTTCTTTTCCATCTGTGCCATGGCCAAAGGGACTTCAAGCTTACCACGTCCGTGTAGCCTGCATCGGTCGTGTCTTTTATGCCCGCAATTAGGGCTTGCGAACAATATTTGAAAGTATGATCCTATGCTAATAAATTCACAAGCAAATAGTGGGTGCGTGAGCAATGAAACTGAACTTATGAATTCTTTCGTGTCTCTTACAGTGCATCCTTTTACGTCCAAGGTTATTGCACGATGAAGATTCTAATGGATGGATGAGTGAAAAAACATGCAAATGGAACGAAGAATTAAAAAGATGCATGGGAGATTAGAAAGAATGAATCTTGTTATGTATTCCGCGAGCGACCGGAACTTGCTGGTTGTGGCGTTCTGGGAAATTCTGATTGCTCAATTACCAATGCATGTAAATTACCATTCTGTAGCGCTCCTAGTCACTGTACCTTATTGCAAGAAGGAGTATACGGGCTATGGGATATAGATATTCACGTTCTTTGTTAAAATAGTTATTGAGTCTGAGTAAATTTTTTTCAAGGCTAATTTCATTCCGATCATTCTTCATGTGCCATTCGATCGGCCAGGATGTGCTTTGTTGATATATCGGAAGTTACGTTTTTCATTGTTTTCAATTTGATCTGATTTTTCTATAGATCGCGCTTCAATAGCTAGGGAACAAATTTCCTGCCCAAAGTCTCTAGGATATAGTCAGTACAGTTCTTTTGGTTTTTTTTTCTTTTTTTTTTCATAAAATTTAGATAGGAGTCCCAGGAGTTAGTGGCTACCGGAAATTGCAATCCTGTTTACAGTATTCTATTTTATTTGTGATAAATGAGAAAAAAAAAGGAAAAAATTATATTATTTAAAATTTACCTTCATCCGTACAACATCCCAGCAATGTGACAACATTAGGATGATTTCCCAATTGTTGCATTATCTCCAATTCTCGTACCAAATCTTCTTTTTCCCTAGCCGAAGCACCTTCCTTAACTGTTTTCACGGCTACCAATCTCGTAGTACCTTGATGACCTGTCAAATCGTCAGCCTCTGCTTTCCAAACCTGAACACAGTTATGTATTTTAAATTTTTAAAAAAGTATTCCGCATACTTAAACAATGTTTTTGCATAAATTTTTTTTTTCCCCATTAAATTACTGACCTGACCAAAGTTTCCTTGGCCAAGAACCGTCTGCAATCTGAGCTTGTCCCTGGGGAATTCCCATCTAGATTCCTGAGATGGCGGCGGCGGCGGTTTCTCGGCTTCGTGGCACTGCGAACAGAATTAGCTTGATTAAAATTACAATTAAAACAATCTACACTGTTTTAATTAGGGCGAATTTTAATGAAGTCATGTCTTCGACTCTATCAAATTACCAGGAGTTTACAATTTCCTCAGCTTGAAACTGTTTAATTGCAGTTCCGTATACACATACCAAATGTTGTATCCTTGGAAGTTTCGTTATCGTTTTCTCAATGGTCGTTTTGAAGTCGCCATTTTCGAGATTGAGCGCATCTTTTCTGCAACTTATTTCCGAGGACGTGTCGGACTCCTCAAGCACCTAAACCCACGAAAGTTATGCATGATTGACTATACATTATCGAGGTCATATAGACGCCGAGGATTTTAGCACGCGATTCACATAATGAAGTAATGAGAAAGAAACACCTCGAAAATACATTAAGCGAGATGATATTGCTATGGGCAATTTACAACCTTCTTGTAATTTACATGTGATTACACGAGTGATATAATTGCTAGCTATTACGTTACTAGATACGTGATTACAAACACATGCACATTTATGTATTGTTTTTAATTACTTGATACAATCCAATAACTATTACCAGCTTGCCTACAAATTTAGGGTATATGTTAGATTCAAAGGACAAGGTATGAAAAAAATAAAATAAAAAAAACGGTAATAAGGTTACATTAATTTCGCGTTAAAATTAAATAGTCGATAATTACTATTTAATCGTCGCGTGAATTATGTAAGATACTTCAGCAACGAGTCCTTTAGGTCAGTTTTGTGCTTGAAATTTTTTTTCACGAACGAGTAAGAGGAATAATTGAAGAAAAGAAGAAAAAAATAATTTCGAAAAATTCTCAACACTCAAAGCGAAGCCCTTTTAACGCGGAACGAATTTCGCCGTGGAGCCTCGCGGAGCATAAATTAAATTGAACTCGACAGCCATGGGAATATAAAGGTAGAAAGATGTAATAAGAGAAAATAGAAGTTTTACGGTGAGAGGTGAGAGAAAACATGGCTGCTTTAAAAATTAAATACACTTGGTATCTTTATGGCTGGTTTGCAATGGTCTTGTTACGCGTTATTGGATATCGATTGGAAGTACTTATACAGGAACAACGGTGTTAATCTTAATGGAATCTTGTAAGAGGAAAACAAGAATTGATGATGGTTGGATCGTGTTGATTTTTCAATTAGGGGAATACAATATTTTTATTATTGCAATGCATTCATGTGGAACTGCAAGTAAGCGAGGCTATGACTATGCGCGAATAATATGCGCAGAAGAGAAAAGAAAGATTGTTACCTTACGTTTCCTAATGATCAGTCTTCTCAAAATTAGTCCGAAGCCCAAGGCTAATGGAAAAACTAAAAGCGTTGCCAGAATGTAGCTAACTACAGTGACCGTATCTTGGGTCGCAATAGTATCGCCATCGTGTCTCTTTGATATCACTTCACTGATGTTGACGGATTCACGTGGAGTTCCGGTGATCATACCGGCTTCAAAATAGGTCCTGTTTATGTCAGCTGACGGATATGCTTGTAGGTTTGGATAATAATTCGTCCTGACTCTGTATCTGTTACCGTTTTGTCCACCATGAGTCGAATTGGCAATTCTCGTACTATTTGAATGCTGCGCGGAATCCTGCGAAACTTCACGATTGACTTCCGGTCTTTCCCTTCTGGGATTCGCAGTGCTCGGAACTTCCGGAAACTCTGTCGTTTTATGATCCGATAGAGTATCACTGTTATTCGTTCTTTTTGTTAAGGATGGATCGAGTGTTGGATTTGTGGTTGTGGTTTCTCCTCTTGTTATTATTTCCTTTTCTTCTTCAACTTTGACTTTTTCAACTTCCGTTTCTTCCTGCTCTTGCATTTCCTTTGTTATCCTCAGGTTACCGTCTTTATCCTGATTGCTCCTTTTTTCATCGCTTCCAGTATCAACCGGAAGTACCAGCTGGGGTATTGCACTTCCGTTAGTACTCATACTTCTACTGGTATTTCCATTAAATATGTCGGTCGTGTTGTAAAGATGCATTATCGGAAGTACGTCATCTTTATCTTTAGTTTTATCCGACAGATTTCGTCCTCTGACTTCCGGCGATCGTTCGCCGTTCATTGGCTTACGTAATTCCTTCATTATCGTTATGGTTGTTGTCTCTTGAATATCTGGTAGTATCGTATTCGTTGTTTCCGTACGTACACTGTTCGATGATCTATACCTTTTTTGAATTTCAGAAGGATCTAACTCCTCGGCTACTCCAAAAGGTCTACTAGGATCAGAATTATTTTTGGGAATTTCCGTAGTGGCTTCTAATGATTTCTCAGTGATCACCGGTTCGTCATTGTTATTAGTGTCTGTGAGCATTTTTGGAGTTACAGGAAACACAGATGGCATCTCAGTTTGTACTATCTCTTTGGGATCCATACTAGACATTTCAGTTTCCACATCAATTTCCATTTCTGTAGTTGTCATGATTACCGTGACTGTCATCGTGTCATCCCGTTCGTTAGTAACATTAACAGTTTTAATAGTAAGACTAGCACCGGTACCACTATCACCAATCAATGTCTCACTGTCATTAAAATTGCCCAATCCATCCTCCCGATCAATTTTTGTATATCTTGTACCAGTCCCATCCTCATCGTCAAAAACCTTACTATTTCCTACCCCTTTGATAACAGTCTCACTTACCCCATCAATAGCACCCATAACGTCACCCTTGGCGTATTCACTTTCCAAAATCGTCGTTGCATCCAAACCACGCATCTCATTCTTATCCCCAGTAAAATTATTCTTGGTCAAATTTCTCGTGTCCATAAGCCCCTTGAAAATTGATTTAATCCCCACCCTATTATCCTCAACAGTCATTGACTTCCCGTTACTTCCAGAACGCTCCTTCTCTTCCGGCACGAAGGCGAAGCTTCTCTGATTAAGTACGGCACTGGCAGATTTGACAAGTGTCCTTTCAGCTTCTTGAAAATTGATCGTCCCGACGTGGCCTTCCAGTCTCCCGTGGCCTCTAGCCGAGGTTTTGTTTTTCCTGCGCGAACTATGACCCCCGACACGCGTTTCCGTATCCGTTAATGTCGGTTCGTCGTTACTCCTGGCCGTGAGCGCAACAGTTCTATCTCCAACGAGAGCCGCACCGGCACTGAGTTCAGCTCCGGTACGCACGCCAGCCTCTATGGAGCCACTCGTACTGGTCCTTATCTTCGGGCTGGTCTGCTGCTGCTGTTGCTGCCTCTGCTGGTGCCTCTGCTGATGCTGCTGCCCGTTCTTCGCGTTGCTCACCACACGGACCTGGTCTTCTTTGCTTAACCCAGGTCCGGTGTAGTTGCGCAATAGTCGCGTCACGTTAGTTATCGTGTACGCGTACACGTGTTGTTGCGCTCCCGGTGCAGCAGGTGGAATCGGCTTTACTATACTCGAGGAGATATTCGATTTTATTGGATCGTCAGGAGGCTTTGAGCCAACGGAAGTGAATGGGATTGATGACGGGACTTTTTCGGGTTCCGACGTCTCGTTCGTCCTGGATATTCTTTTCGAGTCCTTTCTCGAATCCGGTACTACGATACGTAACGTTGCCGATGGTACTGTCGACGAAGAAGATGTTTCCTGTACTGTCTCATTGTTGTTCTTTGCTTGACTGTTGCTGGTATTTCTTAGGATAGTACGTGCTTTTAAATACTCTGTGTATTGAGCTACCATGTCTCTCGCTGCTTCTGTTGTATTTCTGCCCATTGTCCTGGACGTCTGTTTTTGTTCGGTTGTACTGACGTTGTTCTCCATGCTCGATATGCCAAAAGGGAAATTTTCTTTGCTGTTGTCTTCTACAGTTTTCGATGATTTTTCACCTGGTACGGTATCTGTCGGTTCGACATTCTTTCGTATCTGGGTCGTGTCAGTGGTACTCGCAATTGAATCAAGTGCGTGGGTTGCACTTCCAAGCTCGTAGCTGTTCATCCGATCCCGAAATGCGTGAGCGGACGAGTTCACAGCTTGAAATAAATTCTTTTCGGTTTCACTCTTCTCTGAATTTCTTGTGGCAATCGAGGCGTTTCCGACAACATCCTTACTGGGAATGATGTTCGATACTATGGTAGGATCGGAAGGTCTCACGGGAGACTTCCTAAAGTACAGTCCGCTACCGTGACTCCTGAATGAATTTTTGAGCTTTGATATTTTATTTTTCTCAACGGTCTGCTGTTCCACTGCTATATTCATCTCCTCGTTAATTATATCCTCCAAATTTGGCACAGGACTCGTACTGCTGATCGTACTCGCGGCAACGCTCAATCTCTTCATGGAGAATCTTCTTCTTGGGCTTGGTATAGTTGGTACCGTTGCTGTCACTTCCACGGAATTGCTGCTCGTTGTATTCTGTGTCTCTGGATGCAATCTCTGACCAAAGTAAAGGAATTGCGACATGTCTTCAACGGGAATGTTGCTCTCTACCGGTCTGAAGTGATTGTAGAGTGAATCGGGCATTGGCACTATGTTCTTCCTGCGAGCGTCATGCTCCAAAGACTTTTGGTTATTCGTAACAGTCAACGAGGAATTCCTATCGGTGGTCGAGTAATTGCCACGTGCACTCTTCTCGTTATCATGGGTCGAGCCGCTGACAGATAAATTTTTCAATTCCAACAATTGCTTGATTAATTTTGGTTCCTTTCCCGTATCATTAACACTTTTACTTTCGTTTCGATTACTCGCAGTTTTTATGAAAGTCCTGGCAAGCGGTTCGGGATCCTCTTCGTCGACGGCGATTTCCGCTTCGACACCCTCGGGAACTGTCACGTAAATACCATGACGAGATTCCTGCACCTCCAGGACTTCACCAATGTCCTTGGGAACTGTACCACGTGGTCTTGGATTCCTCAGGGATCTCAATTGCTCGTTCAATCTCTGACCTAAGATCTGCCGACGTTTGGCAGCTAGTATCTCTCTGTGCTCCTGCTCCCTTTTAGCCTTTGACGTTGGCAACTCTGCGTGTAGTGGCATTCGAACCTGTCGGTTCTTGCTGAACGGTACAGCTGTAACAAAAGAAAAAATGACAATAGTATCTTTAATAATCGCTACTCTTCGGAATTTTTGTTAAAGGTTTGTATGCTTGTGATGCGCATGCGCGGAGATTCACTATGTTTCTTCCTTTGCCGCGTTTTCTTTTTACGAATAAAACAAACGGGACAAAAGAATTCGATTGGAACAAGCTCGTGTACGTTTATCAGATGACGAGTCATCAGGCGTAAGAAGGCCAGGCGTGCTTGGAACAACGGCATAGTATTTCAAATGGAAAAGGAACAAAAGAATAATACCTCGCTTTGATAATTGTAGCTGTTGTCTTACCGTTATGATAGGTACTTGGCTATGGCGGTAAATTTAAAAAAAGACTGATTCGAATTACCGATATCTAGGTGCTAACTGCGTAAGATTGCGTGGGAAGAATCACTCAATATCTCTGAAGTTCATGGGTCACAGGATAAAGGTCAAGAGTCATTAACCGCTTAGATAGATTTCAACAGTCTCGAAGATATAATAATTAATCCTCTGCAATCCTCAGACGGAAGATCACCAAGCTGGATATGCAAATTAGATAAAATTTGCCGTCTGATCTATTCGACGGAATAGATCCTACATACCTATACACACATATCACCGAGTCATTGTCGTAATCGAGCGGGATGAAAGATCAAGTTTCTTGATCTGGATCGTACAGTGAGGTCACTGGGTACCGCTACTCGCTTCGCGATCCTTTATAGATCCTCGTAGATCATCGCAGATATAAATGATCGCGAGAAAATTTAAATGTACCAAATCGTGATAATGAATCATTCGCACGACAACTGTGATCGAAAGATCCAGATTCAGTCAGTCACGAATCGCTACTTTTTTTTTCTTCGTCTACGGCATTCCAAGGATACGCAGCAACCTCTGAAACGATCTATGACAACAAATCCAATTGTTTCTCTGTCAGATCAATCTTATGCTAAGTATATAGTATAGATCTCTATAGATCACTATTTTAGCCTTATCCTTTTTACTTCGGGTAAGGCAGTCGAATACAACGTTGCGTCGTGTCCGTCGTAAATTTTTTTTCCACCTAAATATATAGTTACCTGGTATAGTTTTTCTTAGCTACCTCACTAAGCGATCTGTCTAGAGTCTCTCGTAACATATGTACGTAATATACGCGTACGATGCACATATATGTAAGGTAAGAGAAGTGGTCCCTACTAGCGGGAGACTGGAAATCATTTATCATTCTCCCTGGACATGGTACCGTGTCTTTAACGCTAGTCCCTTTACCATTTGCCCCGTAAAATAAAGGTAAAACACTTTGAGGGTGTCTGCAAAATTCAACCTACTGTAACCTAGTTTAACCTTAAAAGGCCATCTGGCGGTTACGGTACTTCTGCATGGTCGACCTTATTTATCGAGGTCAACCTTCCTCAGGGCCACCTACGTGGCTAATTCTTACATAGAGTTACTCGCGACAAAAGCACCATCCAAAAATGGTTCTATCATAGAGATCAAATGGACAGGCTAACTTCAAGCGGTACGTTTGCCCTGAATAATCTTGCACATGCGTATAGCAAGTGAAACATTTTTTGTTATTGTCCAACAAAACAGTTACCATGTGCTTTCTCTTGAAGTCATAAGGATTTCTTATGCTCTTATACTGGGAAATTTTTTATTTTTTGTCATTTGTCAAAACTACGTGGCGATGGTCGTGTAACGTTGCCTTTTACCTTGTTTTTATTTGTTTGAATTATTTAAAAAAACATTCACGTATCCTCGAATGAAAAGTAAGGATGCGATATAGCTGTTACGCTAAGGAATTGACAAGGGCATTAAAGTCCAGCTTGTCAGCTCGTTAAAGCATAACATTGCCATTTCGCCATGTGAATTCGGTTCGAAATAGAAAATCGGACGTGTGCACGAAACAGGATAAGGGTTAGAGTGCGTGTCTAGTTATATTTTCCAAGTATTCAAAAAAAGTATGTTCAACATTTTCTTGTATCGGAGTCGTTTTTTTTTTCGTACGGAAAAAATAGGGTAAAAATAAATATCCATGTAATGCAAAAGATCTCCATCACGTATAACCTGAACAGGAGAGTAAAAATCATATATCAATTCTTCTTAAATATTCTCCATCGTGTTTCACTGTCTCATTCTTTTATTTAGTATTTATTAATCATCGATTCGACATGTGAATTTTTAATTTTTTCTTAAAAAAAATAATAACGCATGTTACGATAACCTTGAACCGTTCAACGCTACCGTTTATGCCCTGAAGAATCTCTGACTCTCAGGTTGCAGCAGGACGTCCCAGGAATATCCTTAAAGAAAAAATAGCAAAAGGGTACCAGCGAACAGGAGAGACACAGGGTGAGAGTGGAGGAGAGAGTGAGAGAGTAGAAAGGAGAGACTTCAGGGTTATCGCTGCAACGTGACCGCATAAAGGCTCGTAATATTTTATGCGAACACGTGTATGAGGAAGGTCAGTGTTGCTCCTGTTCTTGTACCTCAGTACTGAGTACCACACTCGTCCTACCAACCATATAGGCACTAGACTAAGCCCTTCTGTCTGTTTAACTAAAGTATTACTATATCATATATTCTATATGACAGAGATATAATCCATATACTCACAATAATACCAATCGCTTTAAACTATCACTATACATTATAACTACGTCACAAGAATATTTTTATTACTTAAAACAAGCATAATAATTGTATGAATATTTGATCACGCGTGAAACTCTAATTTAATTTACGCCAAACGGTAACCATTTTCAAAAATTTTTTTCTCAAAACATCAAGTAACAAAGGATTGTTTTAAATTTTCCCAAGAATTCCAGATCCCAAAAGGATAGTTCATTTTAAAAGCACGAAAAAAAATTAGGTGCTAATTAATTAGCCGCGGCTTAATTGGATCGGAGAACGAATAAAAAAAGATAGTCAGACAGAAAGATTTTCGTAAAAGCATTATAATCTCCTTCGCTCCTTCCAAAGTGATAGTCTTACGATACGTTACGAGCAGTGGGTACTGAATTCCTACTAGACCCCGTGTTATGACGGTCCCAGTATAATCGAAGGAGATAGAACCGGTCCGCGTGGTAACGTTAAGTTAAATAAGGTAGCCAGACATTTCTATAATTTGTTGATTTTATAGCGACGAAAGAATAACGGACGCTTTCTTGGTACGCTATACAATTTTCTCATGGCTATTACCAACCACGAGCTATGCCGTTGGCTCAACGATAACCCATGGGGTTATTTTCTATCTATGAATATCATCTTAGAGTTTATGGGATAGGGAATAGGACGCGGGTTGAGAACCTTGGCCTTCGGTAAGATCTCGATGTCACGACAATTGCACACGACGGCTCAATACACTCCGTATATATGTACCTTTGCATTGGCTGCTGAAGGTTTTACTTCGGAAATAAATGGATGCACAATGCATATAAAACGCCATTGCAATTCCAGCCTTGTACCAACGATAACTTTGTAGTAAATGTACATAGCGACGATGTTTGTTTAGTAAGAAATATTGATGGTTGAATATTTTTGAAAATAATTTTTTTTTCTAACATTTCGTTCAATTCAATTTTTTATACCATATAGAAAATTTATAGTAGACACAATAGGCATTATTTGGTTTAATTAGCTCTCAATGAAATTAGAGCACGAGGTTGCTTTACACGGTTCAATAACTCTGAACTGACTGAATATCTTTTGTCCACGCTGCGAGGTTACACGGCAATGCGTTAGGCGGACAATACATTTACTTCGATATCGCGTGCTACGACTCCTTATGTAACCAAGATGCGATCGACGTTCCGGCAATTTGACGCAATCAAGGTTCCTCGTTTAATCAATTCGCTTGGTAATATCATAGGTAAAAATGCTAATTTCACTGATTCTAAGTATTCCTGCTGGCTTTATTAATGTATTCTCGCGCTTTCCTATCGCACCGTCCTAAGAGTCCCGTCGACACTTTGTTCTACCGATGGCGCGCTATCGGTTACGCCTACAATGTTCGCTACCACAGGGGACAAATATCTCTGTAAATCAGCGCGAATGATGATCATCAACAATCAACTATAGGAATCCGGTTGGACATTTATTACAATTGAACGTAATATTGTTTAGGACCTGGTCGTCTTATTTTATCGTAATCGATTATATAATACAGAATTGATCATACGTTCCCATCCAATTAATTATAACATTAATTTTTCAAATTCGCCATAACGCCTCAGAAAATATGATGATGTTCATAAAATAGAAACACTATTAAATTATCGGGCGAATCCAATCACTGATTCTCGATTGTAAATCATGCAACTTCCGTGAGTCGAGACGTAGAAACAAACCGGATCGACTTGACGATCAAATCCGTTATTCGTCCAGAGAGATTAATCAAATCGTATTTCGCTTGGTCGATCAATTAAACCAATGTTACTCTAGTCGGCGAGGAATGGAGAGAGAGAGAGAGAGAGTCTCTATAATGTGAAGACGAAGTGTATGAAATGGATGAAGTGGACCAAGTGGACCAAGTGGACCAAGTGGATGAAGTGTGTAAAGTCGATGAAAATAAAGAAGAAAACTAGGAGGACGGTCATCGACCATCCAGTAAAACGCCGCTACAACGTTCCTGCCTTTAAGCTATCCCTGCAGCATAGGAGCACATTACTCTCTTGCGTGTTGGTGGTTTCGTCGAGCGTGCATCCGTTTCCTGTAGAAGTACAGGCTGCTCTGCCAGAGGACACTCCGGTCACTGGGCACGAACATAACCAAACGCTAATTATGTAACCAAACTATTAACAACGGGTAAAGGATAGCCGTAGAGAGAAACGAGTAGAAAGAAAGAGAAAAAAATCGAAAAAAAAATATTTAAAAAAAGAGTAGAATACCATAGTAATTTGTTGCCATTATGACAAAAGTTTTTAAAAATTATAACGATTACTCTTGTCAAATAGTGGATTGGTCAACTTGACCTTGAGTTTTGGTATCCTTGGTCCCATTTTACCTGTCAAATTTAATTTCACTGGAATTTATTAACTGGTTAATTTATTGTCAGTCTTGAGTTTTTGTATTGACATCATTTATAATTTATTTTAAAACCGCGAAAGAGAATTACGCGCTATTATCAATGTTACGTGCGCCGACCGGTATTCTCATTATTATATAACGATTTCCTTCGTCCTATCGAACAATGCAAGGAGTCATTAAATCCTATGCAAATTTATAGACGCGAAAACAATGGACCGAACGAAATCGGTACGATCGCGAAAACTGGACTCTTAAGCTCCATCGAGAATTCTTCCTGGATGTTGCAACGATTTACATACGTGCGATCAGCATATGTATACAGTCAGACAGATAGCTCTTATAAGCAACGCGGATGGTACGCATGTGGAATCATCGATTCATATTTTTTTTAAATTCCTTTTTAATATCATCCTTGAGAATCAAGCGAACGTCAGAGCGTGTGAAGGTAAAGAGGCGTTTCCGCTTGTGAGATCAGCGTTCGAGATCATTGACACCTATCTGACAGTATGGGAATGCAATATTTTCGTAATCGCCACATAACCGTCATTGGATAATTTTTTTAAAGAAAAAAAAAAAAACATTTTTTCCATGTGTATTGATTTATAAAATTTCTTAAGATTTAACATGCACCTGAACAGCACAGTAAGGTAACATGGTGAATCATGCAGAATTGGGTAGTTCATCATTATCTTATACGGTATATCATCCAGTGAAAAATGACTTGTATACAAGCCCCAGCCTTATGGTGCACAGTATCGGATGAGTCATGATAAATTATGAGGGATTGTCCCGTATACATACTCGTGGGGGCCCTCAAGTACACGATTCTTATCGTGTAATTGTTTTAATGGAAAATAAAAGAAAGCTCTTCATACTTGAGCTTCCTGCTTGTACTTATATACAGATATAGATATATAGCAAGGACAGTCATGAGATGGGGACACGTAGCTGGACATCGTGTGGTCAAGGAAAGTCATCGAATAATAATAACATGCGCGTATAGAAAGTATGCAAAATAAGAGACAGAAGAGAGAAGAGGACAAGGACCGATGAGAATGAAATAGAGAAAAAAAATGAAGGAAGTAAATCAACAAAGATGACGTTGAAGAAGCTACAAAATTTGTTAATATTTCCTGGAGCCTTGTTTCTCTCTATGTTTTTTAAATAAACATTTGGTTACGGAAGTTTCACTCCTTCCTGGATCGTTATGGGCCAGCGCGGATCATCATACTGAAATCAGCCGTAGGGCCCAGAGTACAGCCAGGAAGAAAATCAAAGTATTGTGCTCGAGGCGGCTCGCTCCAAAGAAGATCCAGTTCCTTAATGATCCTCGAGAGAAGAAGACGAAGAGGAAGAAGCAAGAGCAGGATCGTCGAGAGAGGTTCTTCTCTGTCTTGGAGAACTGAAGCCAGCCTGCGAACCATCGTTCTTAAGGTCAAGCTCAAGATCATGGTCGCAAGCCAATGGACGATCATCGTGGAGTCATCGTGCAAATCTCAATCTGGCTCTCTTGCTTTAGACCTCAGTCTCTTCTTAAGAGAGCGAGAGATAAAAAATAAAGAACCAAGTATCAGAGTACTCCTAGTATCATAACAATATAAAATGAGCTCCCTACCTACATAGGTGACTGTTACATAATTTTTTCTTGACTACAAATTCATCATCAAGAAATCATGAAGATCATTTCTACGTATTCCTTTGTAGAGTTATGCCATGCATCGACAGTGTTAGCTATTGTCTGTTTTAAAATCTGGCAATTGTCATCGTCTTAGTCATCGAGTACGAGACATAAATCATCCTGGTGTTTTGGCCACCTTAGGACACCCAATGATTCCAATGGACATTGAACCGTGCGATTGGTAAAAGGCCACCACCTTGCACGTTCTTACATACAGATTAGGTCTAAGTCATTTTTGATTTTCTACTTCGATTACATTAACTTCTCTTGTACGAATTATCCTATCGTATATGTGAATATGTTTGAAGTCTATGTACCAGGAATATGAGTCCCAACGCGGAGCATTAAAAACAGGCCCCTTGATGGGAAGTGTCCCGAGGGCCTCTATGTGCTTGTAAGACCTTGTCATAACCGATATCGATGATTATCATGCGGCTTGATGATACCTTGGATTAATGGATGGATTCATTCGGCTCATCGACACATTAACGGGGAATCATCTTCCGGCATGAAGTGCCGCAGCTAATGAGCTCACACGTCTAAGCATAGGTAAGTGGAGAACATGTCAAATGTCATCAGGTTCATATTGGGGTCATTGTGTTATACTGGATTTTCTAAAAATGGGCACGTGTTCTTTCGCTGTATTTTTTTTTAATTTTATACAGAATATCAAGGCTCATCGGGAATGTGTCAGTTACTGATTCTCATTCCATCTTCGTTTACCTTGATAGTCAACAAAAAGCATGGAGTATCAACCCACGATGCGGAAATTAGTCATCGGACTTGTGGGCACCGAATCATTGAATTGATATAATCTATTGTATTCGAGTTTACTTCGAGCCAACATTTTCTGCTGTCTTAAGTGGTCGTGATGATTTAATGTGAACAAATATAATTTTTCTTGTAAACTTTTTTATTTATAATATTTATGTGCTTATTGTAATTATTTTTTTGAAAATTATATTCTTCTTGATTTTATTTTAACTATATATTATATATTATGTAGGCCTAAACTTAGCAGATATATGCTTTGGGTGAGAGACTTCTATGTACTAATTGTAAGTGCAAGGGTGACAAGTTAATAATCATTAATACGAGTAAGTGAGACACAGTTAATAAAAATAATTTTAACGAGACTACAATACACTTCGCATTAGATCCTAACACGATTGATCAGATAAAGATCATCTTAAAATTTGATCAATCCACATACCGATACTACTTAAAGAACAAACAAAAATCCAGGGTTACGTAAACACAGTGTATGTTATCAAAACTAATAGTAAGGTCTAAATAAGTTTTCGATAAAAAAAATGAAGTAAATATATTGAATGATGATTATAAAAATTAAAAAAAAAATTTTTTGATACGTCCACTTAATAATATAAAATTTTCCAAATTTTCATTAAAAATATTGTTCTCACTGTATATTCGTCCAATATAATATCAAAGTATACATCAAAGAAATTCCTTTATCGATCAATATTGTATAAAACTAATTTATGACTTTATTATAGTGATCGACAGGTATATACCAGGTGTATTATCCACGTTGACCCATTGATAATGCACCTGTTAATTGAACGCGACTTTACACGTTGCACCAGATTATGCATTGTGCGTTGTAAATGGGAAACGATTATGCACGCGCGTTCGTCCAAGTCTTCTCTCATCCTCCCTCTCTCTGTTAGTAAAAACACGAAAGGCAAGTAAGCAATCCCGTTTATCCAGTAAGTAAATGACGATGATATTCAAGAGTCATCACCAGGTATAATCTTGACCACACGATAATTTTCACAAGGCCACCACGAGAGCATGTAAAAGCCAAGAATGACTGTCAATGATGCTACGTCTGATTACGTTTGCGGGCGTTGCGTCTAAAGTCATAAAACTTTATTAGGCTTGGTAAAGTTTCGATAAAACGTTCTTCGGAAATAGCCTTGATCTTCTTACGTTATACACATATGTATGTACATACGAGAATACTCAAATTAGAAGCTGAAACAATCCTTCACTTCACACATATCTATATACATACTAACCATGGGACAGTCGGAACATGCATTTTTTATCCGTCTACGGTCTAATACGTGCCTCAGTAATATCCTACAGGTGATATTGATGACTAGAAAAAGCGTCAATTTTTATACTGGACGAAGGTGGTTGACCCAATGTCAAGTGAATAAATATTTTCAGAATTGCTTAAATATTCAGATTAGGCATTGGATACTGGGTGATACAAAGGTAACGCAGCGTGAGAAGTTTTTGAGACGACGATACGTACTATTTATTCAATTATTGTGGCTGCTTAGCGAGCAAACGAAGAAACATTAGCAGGTTGCGATTAGAAATCCTTGGCAATTTAATAGGGCCAATGAAAATTTGTTTAGTTATTAGTTACTTAAAAAAACTGATGATAAGTAACACCCGGTATATTATATTTAAATAATAAAATTAACGACAGTCAAGAAAAGTCTGATAGTTTTAATAATTTATATAACGTAGGCGGTACGCAATAAAAAGTTACATGTTTATCTCAATAGCATATAAAGAATATATACAGTGTTTTCAATCATTCTATTCCTATACCTACATCTACACATATGGTAATATCAAAGTGGCAATATTCGATCTTGACTACAGGGTAATTGAAAACAAATTCTACAGACTGCAAATACTAACTAATCATACAAGGTATTGTATCCAAGGTGTTACCTTCCGTTATGGAACCTCTGGCAGCTGCCACATGTATACAAATAAACAGCCATATATGTACGTATGCATATACACGATAGTCCAATGGATTGTCAAGTCCTAAATTTGTATTCCAAGCAGAGCCTAGACGCACATACAGTAGATCCCACTAAAGGTAACATACGCGACTTATGCAACGTAATAAAAAAGCGTGCTGCGCACCAGATGTCACAATAGCCAGTAACATAGGTACATTCGGTATGGATACCTATAACTATAGCAACCAAACTATAAGAACTGTTATAGCAAACTATACTACACTGTACTTAAGTATTGCACAGATTAGACGATTGGGAGATGAACACAGCTAATGACTTCTCCGGTCCAGATAAGACTGTCTGGTACGTATTGGTATCTACGGCTGACTGGATCGGATCTGTACTAAAGAAAATGTCGGAGCAAAATAAAAGGAGTAATGGATAAGTACTTGTAGTCCTATAGGTTTGTAGGGAATGCAAAACTATAAAGATTAAAAATCCCTAAACGTCTGACACACTATTCAAACTACAGCTTCTCGTTCGACCTAGAAGAGACACCGGTACGTCCGCACGCATTCCGGCAGCGCCTTATAAATCACTGATTCCTATCTGGCTGAGGGCTCCTTAACTAAATGGATGCTACTGTCGATTTGAATTACTGCCCCTGCCTTAGTGAACACTGCTATACGCAGGCCGCTTCTCGAAACGGTTCAAAGTGCTATGTAAACTACCACCCACGTTTCTATATAGTCGAGACGTTTCCATGGGGATGCGTTACGGCAGTCCTATTGCTCTTGAATAGGTTGAAATCGGGATGTGCGGTGTGAATTCAGAAGATAATATAAAAGGGGTGTCGATCTGAGATAGAATAAGGGGAAAAAAAAATTTTCAATACTGCTTGGAGTATGGAATAAATAATGGAAGTTCGATGCTGTGAAATTGGAGAATGCTCTTTTCTGCTTGGAGAGGTATAAAAGATTACTCTTGGTTAAGCATACCTTTTTTATTCTCTCTTGTTCCCTTCGATAAAAAAAATTCAAACGGCACTCGTAAGGATCACCTTGTTGCACTTTGTCGGTTACGAATTTCCGAGCATTGCCTTTCGGCATCCGATACTTATTTCAGGAACGAGTCTGCCTGCTTTTTTCCTGTTAACGAAAGCAGGCATGTTGGGATTGGAAATACCTGACGGTGAGAATGAGAATCTGCAAAAAGCCAGAAGAGACATACAGAGTACAAGGGCTTTGAGAATAGCACTATGCATCTCGTGCAACCCACGCTGTCTCGCACCTGACTCATACGCCACGTAAGAGAACTTATGTATAAATTTGATTCCTGACAGTACCAAAAGACCATGCACGAACGTATGCACGAAATGGATGAAAATATTTTTTGAATTATTAATCATTAAAACTCAATTAAATTGCCGAGTTCAATATACATACGTACGCGCAGAACTATGTGTGACTACAGAATAAAAATTTATCGTCTTAACAATGACGCAATTGCCATCACATATGCATAGAGCAATAACAATTTTCTAGAAGAAGTAAAAGGGATTCGGAGGAAGGAAGTACTTCCAGAGATTCTCTCAGAGGGTGAATGCACGTTCGGTTACGCAACTATCAATATATATTAAATCGATCGGGATATATCGATAGCCTTGTATAGTATCGGTCGGTATTGTTGGTATTCCACGAGAATCTTGATTCCCTCTGTTGCCTAGGAATGCTGCCCAGGAAATATATATCACAGTACGCGCTATACGCAATACCTAATATTATTCTATACGTTTCATAATATAACATAAGAAATCACGTAGCTGCATACACTGCACAATTTGCATAGGAACATTTGATTACGATTATAAGGAACCAGGTGAGAGCCAGTAAAAATAAAAATGATAAGAAAATTATCTCTCTCCGTATTTCTTACAGATTTATTCTTAATCTCAACGATGTCCCATATTTTGCAATTCGTCCATAACGAATGCAATTCCTTTTCAAGCTACATACCATATACACACCTTTTTCCCATATATCTGCACACATGCCCTACACCCGTATAAATATACAGGCATTACTTAGAGCCTGCCAAGAATCCGCGTAGAAGAAGGAGCAGTGGCTGGATGCATCGCGCACATATACATATACAGAGTGTATAGTATATACACTGTATACACGTATGTATGATAAATACTGCATCTGCCCGAGACTCTGAATCATTCATTCGTCCCGTGGCACGTTGCATCCACGATTTTTACGTGTGGCTTTTGTTGTCTTGCATATTGTGTTTAATATTGTATCTGCACAATGTAACAGAAACTATGCGTGGGTCGTGGACAGACGGAGAGAGGGTCGAACGGGAAGAAGAAGAAGAAGAAGAGAAAGGAAAACATCGAGAGAGAGAGAGAGAGAGAGAGAGAGAGAGAGAGAGAGAGAGAGAGAGAGAGAGAGAGAGAGAGAGAGAGAGAG
>JARQSV010000709.1:653507-746317 GCA_030142285.1 Calameuta idolon | reverse complement strand
GAGAGAGAGAGAGAGAGAGAGAGAGAGAGAGAGAGAGAGAGAGAGAGAGAGAGAGAGGGAGGGAGGGAGGGAGGGAGGGAGGGAGGGAGGGAACAAAGTTAAAGTATCTCTCTTTTATCATTATTTAGAAGAGTAAAACGCAGTGTTTCTTAACCTTAAGGAATATAACCTACGTAACCCGTGTAACGTTTATGGTGTTATTTTGCATAGTAATATTGCGCACCCCTGTCCGAACCACGATCTTGCTCTCGTTCTTCTTCTTCTTCTTCTTGTTCTCGGCGAGAAAACGTTCAGGAGTTGTCCCTTCCAGGTGTCATTGCGCTTCGGCTGATTTATGCCGCTTGGCAATGCTTGAAAAGTTCAGGAGCAGCCAACCTGTATACAGTATACGTAGGTCTGCTGTCCCACGTACTGGTAGTTGGTAGCACTGCTGGGTGATAGGACAGTAGCGGATAGTGGTGGTAGAATCGGTAGAGCAGTAGTCTCTTCGCGTATACTTGGGAATGATCCTGGAGTCAGATAATCGACATTGGGTGGAGGACGTCCTTAGAGAACTGGCGGGAAAACGTCTGGACTTGATTTAAAGGTAGTTCCGTCTGGTGGAACTCTTTACTTTTCCATAAGATGTATGCACGTAGTATTTGTATACAGGTAGAACTTGGGATAGGGGATACTACGAAGAATAGGTTTAAGGAAAGTAAAAAAAAGTATTGTAGGGTACCAAGGAAGAAATAGTGGAGTTGAATGCACATGGGTTGGCTATGAAGTACAGGGCACACGATCATGACTTTATATATATATGTATATATGTATATATATAGGAGATAGGTATATAGCATCTAGGTAAAATATGGTACCCTACTATTGCCTAGCTTCGTGAGTCCCGAGGAGCAAAGTGCAATAGGGATAAGA
The DNA here is from genome assembly GCA_030142285.1 of Calameuta idolon. Taxonomy (NCBI): domain Eukaryota; kingdom Metazoa; phylum Arthropoda; class Insecta; order Hymenoptera; family Cephidae; genus Calameuta; species Calameuta idolon. Next base: position 745,405 of record JARQSV010000709.1, on the reverse strand, counting down.
GATCGAATGAGAATATTTTCTGGCTGTAACATTGATTTTGATTGCGCGTGATTAATTACGTAAGGTGTTGGTGCAGGTCGTTAAACTTGGATCAATACAACGTTTCATCCTTAATCTTGTTCTTTCTCCTTCTCCACCTACACCTCCTCTTTCTCTTCTTGTTCCTGTACTTCCTCCATCTTCTATCTTCTTCAGCCACCTCGTCCTTTGTATTCCTCCTGCATCTGGCCAAACGAATGGCTATTTGTACAGTGAGAAAGTGCCGATGCAACAAGGTCAAGACTCTTATTACCAAGCAGAGTCTGAACGCTGTTGCGGCCAAAGCCGCAAGAGCTCAAACCGACGTTTCCGATCTCCTCGAACTCGAGGAAGAAATTAATGAGTCCACTCGTCCGGAACATTGACCTTTTTTGCGGATCAGTAAATTGTGATATATCATACGTAAACAATTGCTCCAAATTGTGAATATAATACAGCATCCAGTTTGGTCCCGGCTAGGAAATGGTATACAGATTCATTGTACCTGGGTACCAGGAACAAGACCGCAAAGGTTCATTGAGCGAAGCGAAGGTATGAGAACAACAAGTAATAAACAAATTTGTTTCTTGCGATGGCAAGAGACGCATTTAAGGTGTTGGTTAATCGAGAACGAGAAACGAGGGATCGATGAAGTATAGATAATGAGAAAAAAAAAGAGGGGAAAGGAGTAAAAAGTACGAGGAAAAAAGAAATGTGACAAATTTTGTTCATTTCCGCAGAATTCATTGGCTTCCATCAACCGTGTACTTCGTAGTACTTCGTCGCACTTCGCGGTACTTCGCGGTACTTCGCGGTAGGATGATAAACCCGCTTCTCTATGCTTCCATGCTTCGCTGGCATTCTTCGTGGCTCGGTTATAGACCCAAGAGGCCTTTACCTAGCCTAACGTAGAGAAGAGAATCCTACGGTAAGGCCCTTTCATTCCATCTCTTTGCTTAGGGTCGACTTATGCGCAAACAGAGTGACTAGCGAGAGATAGAGAGAGTGAGAGAGAGAGGAAGAGGAAGGAACTGCCTCTTTGTGTGTGTGTAAGAGTTAGAGAGTAGACTGACGCACACAAGCGCAGAGGAACAGTCGTTTACAGTGGGCCCGGAGCAGCCATTTTGTTATATAACTTGCACGCGAGGGTTTCTAGCGCTTGAGAAAGGGAAAGAAAGGAGGATAGGGAGAAACGGAAAAGGAAAACGAGAAAGAGAATGAGATAAAAAAAATACCATAGAACAATGCGGCATCGCTCCAATCCTATAAGGACTTTGCGGAATACTAAACGTAACCTCAACCCTTTAGTACCGTTGGCCATTGTGTCGTTCAGTGGATAATAAAAAAATTCCGATAACCATTAAGAGTTTTAGGAATTATTATTTTTTATATTTTTATTTTCATCCATTTTACACTAGTAACCTGCTAGTATCGGGTTGGCAATTAATAACGTGTTCTAACGAATGGCAAGGTCTAGTTTTCTTTTATCTAGAAACTTACAGTTGGTAGACAACTCGAGGATCGGGATCTAGAAACAAGATCGTTTTGCTAGTAGGTTATGGTGGTACGAGGTATTGGTAGAAAACTGGTCAGGTAAGTTCATGTAATTTCTAATGATTTCAAGGCGTATAGGTAAGTGCAATTAGACTGCACTTGAAAGTTCGATGTTGCCGTTTACGTATGTTATTTCCAATGCAGCTTAGACGTGATTAAGCATACCAGCATACTGGATCAGATATACATAGATTTCTAAGTAGTTTAAACAGATGGATTCCTCGTTAATGATTCTGAAATTATACCGTAATTTACATCACGTATTCTCTTCATAGTCGCTCTAAGCTAATTTATATCGGCGAAGTAGCCGCAGCCGTTGTAAGAAGAGGAATTCAGAAGAATCGTAAATTACTTAAAGACTGTCCAGGACTGTTACTCGAGGGACCCCCCAGACTCTCTAGAATTTCTTCAATGAAATAAATACCCTATTCCCTACCCTTGCGGAACATGTAGTCCTTTCGAACGGAATATACGCGCTAAGCATTGTTAACAATTTTTATCAGCTATTTTCTCATTTACCATGAACACCTATAAGGCCATACAATCGCCGCATTGAATATACTCTAACAGCAGTAACATTGTGAGATTCCAGCGAAAGTCATTTTTTTCCAACCCTTTTCGTTCCTTGACAAAAATTCGACTTTTATTATTAAATTAAAAAAGAAATATATTGTATATACTATATGTATAGTCTACGTATTAATGAACGTTTTGTCTACGATTAAGGGCGAGTCCACACGTAATTTTTTTGCTGTAAGCAATTGCCCTTCGCCCCGAACATAACGAATCTACATACAGTAATGACTTCCTGTCGTAAATGGGAAAATAAAAGCAATATAGTCGCTTTGAGCGCGGTTCGCTACGTCATGCAGAGTACTGTACGTATTATCTACCTACATGCATTCAGGAGCGTAGCAAGAAGTCAGCTGCGTGTACATTGACGTATGATGAGTTACGTATTTTGCAGGGTAGACAAATAAATAAAAGAAAGAAAAAAAGAAAAGTTAATAGCAGAGTAATGGCGTTCGATTTTCATAATGCTCTCTTTGACGTATCTCTTGATCGCGAGGACCGTCGTTCGAGTTTTATAATTTTTCCTTGAATTTTTTTTTTCAAATTCAAAAATGCACAACGTGCCGTTCGTAAAATCGCGAGAAAAAGGGATATTCCGAGGATTCGTATTCCCTAATACGTAGATTTGTAACCACTCCTCGTGTCTTTGAACAGCGTTAGTAGTGGCATCAGACCCATCTTTCAGGTTCATGTATATTTAAACGACAGTGCTGCCACTCAAGGATCGGAGAGTCCGTCCCTCTCTTACGTGCCATTCATGTTCCTTGAAACTTTATAAACTCAATGCCGCGTACGTCTCCACTATTTCGGATACCTGGAGTTCTTACAGATAAGGCCCATATGTATAAGCAGACACACTTGAATCGTTCGAGTGTCGAACTGGCCCCTTTTTTTCTCATTAACATAAATTACCCTTTAAGTTGGGCGTGATATACATACGTTGGGCCTTATCAATATTCCAAGAGGCAAACATTCCGCGAAGGATCGACACCTCTGTGCTACCAGCTTTCAGGCCCTAAAAAAAGGGATATGTTCTCCGTCAAGTCGTGATCCTTTTATCAAAAGGGATTTTAAAAAACCCGATTCCTCGCGTGCGTAAGTAAATGCAGATACCAGGATAAAATGACCTAGGAGCTATAAGGCGATCTACCGCGTATGGTAATTTCGAAATTACTCTGAAGAATATTACGAAGAAACGCTTCTTACCTGTCAACTACTCAGAGTTGAAGCTACTCGTTATTATACTCTTAACGTAAGGCGAAACAAAATTGACGCATGTACTCACAAATTATTAACCAAGTGTATGTGTGTATATATATACATATATACGTGAGATTTGCTATATGATTAGACGAATTGGTTTGAAAAAAGAAAAAAGTAAAGAATCAAGTCGTTCGCACGATCTGAGAATGGCTTCCAGACATCCCGCAAACTTCAATGCCAGAAAGTCGTTAACCTTAGGGATGCGCAACATATGGCGCACCCGTAAGAAGACCATAGCCACTTTTCTCGGCGGTGCCGCGGCACACGTACAGAAAGAGAGAGCGAAGTGGAATAACGGATAAAGAAGGAAGAAAAAGAAATGTGAAACAAAGTAAACGAAGCGATGAAGATAAAGAACGTGAAGTTGAAGTGCGGTAGAAAAGCGCGGGAATGTCCGCGACAAGTGACAAGTTCAAAAATAAAAGTATCGCCCAAGAGTAATGGTAAGTGGGATAGGGTACATAGAAGAATGAAGAGTATTTACTTTAATTGGCTCCCCTCCATCCATCTATGTTCACACATATACATATATAACGTACCTGGGCACCGAACAATTTGGATAATTTTGTAAGTTAGCCAGGCAGACCCAACTGCCTCGAGCATTTGTCCATTTCTTATAAAGTTACGTAGGCACTTACGTGCGTATTTATCTGGGCATTTTGACATAGCCAATCCATCTTTGCACTAGAGAAACATCGTGGCTGCCCACAATAAGGGAATAAAAAAAGGACAATAATTGAAATTGCCGCTGGTAATATGCTTTTTTTTCAATGCTCCATTCATTCCAGGAAGATAGGCAGAATCTACCATTCCCTGTTAGGTATATGCCTTGGGGAATAATAATATGATTAATGAAACAGCCGACTGGCATCAGTGACACAAGGAAGTGGATATTAATTAGACCCTATTCCCATACGGAATTTCCTATGGGGTTTACCAGTGATTTTCTTCATCCCCATTCAGAAGCAACGCCTTCCGAAAAAATTAACATTACAAATAGGCTATGGTTTGCCATGTCGTGCTATAAAACGCAGCTATGGTTTAAAGGATCTGTATGGCTACGCCATGACAGAGGTGGCTATTAAAGTGATTACACTGCCGGTACCCATAAAGTAATTATTATGGAGTGAATTTACATATATTCATTGGATCCAAGGGAAGTGGTAGTTCATGCGTTGTACATGACGGGTAGCTGGTCAGGTAGGTAAACCATAACAATATAGCTCTATTTTTGTATTACCCCATAGAATATACGTATAATAATAACATATGAGCTTAAGAACCTTTTTTATATATCATTTCTCTTTATCTCATCTCTACGCCATAAAATCACGCGGACAGGTCCCATGGACTGTTTACACTTTTTTTTTATTATATACAGTTTAGATTACAGAAGTGAATTCGGTTCTGTTATCGGATTAGATAACTCGAAGGTTATGGTGGTCGGCACCGTAGAGCTATATTTCTATGCACTGCGCTATCTCGGACCCATCTGGCTCCGCTGTGTTTATGCGTATAAAACGTAAGACGCGGCACGTACGATGGAAATGGCGGAGGCGGCTATATTGCGTTTGCGTGTACCCCTTCGCCGCAACTGCATATCTGCATTTATCACCAATTTTTCCAATCCCCCCATAGACTTGGGTTAACGCGAGAAAACGAGAGTGTCGGTACTCCTTATATACCTATATGTGTACATTACGCGTATACGTAAACTTCACCAATGTATATGGCACATCAGACCATGGACCCATGGGTCTTATGGTTAGTCACGACGTGTTAGAAAACCATCAGTGCTATGCAGGTCGTGTGAAAGTCATCGATTTACAGCTTCGCTTTTGAATAAAGTCTGACACGTAGGATATGGAATTGAAAATGACTAGTACTAATGTAGAGTCTTGAGAAATTAGTATGGATAGACAGTGGTGGTCAAATAAAATGTATTATATTTTATCATGACCAGTTTGGAATCGGTTTTTGTTATTCGATAGTACATTGTTATGAAGCTTCGGGCAAATATGCTATACTTTTTCTAGGAGAAGTAAAATGGATCATATATGTATATTGGGTTTACATTTATTTTTTATTGAGGAAATCCACTTTGCGCCTAATGTGGCGCTTTATATATTACAGTTGCAAAAGTCGCCTCTGACGAATGCAAGGCCATGCAATTTTCACTTGCACGTCACGAAATGCAACTGCATTGCGACAATGGCTCGCGAGCCGCTAATTAGAGGACGTAATTATTAATTGCCACCTAGTAATAAGATTACACATTGGAGTTCGCATCCTGATGTCTTTAGAGTACTTTGGATTCTGAATAAAGTATATTTATATTCATAATACTTCATATGTGTAAACTGCATCCAGAGTCTGTATGCGTTTTCATAGACCTTACGTAAGAAAATTGGTTTTCTATTTACCTGCATATAAAAATGATTTTTCGTATGGCAATATACATATATCGTATATATGAACGTATCTTAAAACTTGATGTACAGTTTCTTAAAGGGAGGTATCTGCAGTAATAAATGTCATCGTGAATTAACGAATCAGGATCGCCGCTTCGGGCGACTATGCACTCTGCACTCGTTCACTGCGTAGATAAGAGCGTTGCACCGGGTGTACAGGTAGTTTCAAGAAAAATGCATTCTCCGTTCGGAGATGCAATAAAGCATTTTATAGAAACATTGAACTCTCATGAATTCGTAAAAAATGCATTGAAAAACTGTACTTCGTTTTCACAGCAGTCTGTTTCGATTGAAGTATTATCGATGCACTTATGTGCAGATGCACCGACAAAACTTTCCGAATAAAACGAGCTTCGTTAATGGTGCATGCTTTCTTATTTTTCCATTGAACTTAACGACCGGATACTCGTCCAGAAAAATTTGCTATCTTCATTTAGAGCAAAAAAGAGTGAAGATGAAAAAAAAGACGAGAAAAATAATATGCACTTGATGCACCCGTGCTTGGGTGAAGTGCAGGTCGAATATGCAGCTGCTACGGGTAATGCAATGGATACGTAAGAAAATGGTTTAAGACACTAATGGAGAGTTGAGAACTTTTTTACACGTTATCATTTCACTATCAAACTATATTACTATAGTATCTACTGCGCTATACCATCTACACTACAAAGTGCATTTTCCTTGTACTTTACCCAACTGCATTATTGCAACCGCTCATGGTGATCAATGCACGATAACGTACCTGTAACAAGAGTGAGAATTCAAACTAATAACAATCCCTAAATAATTCCAAGAGAACTACAGATTGCTTGTAAAGGATAACTGACGATGCAGTTTACGTCATTAAAATCATCAAAGTGCATGGACGAATCTACCACTGCACATGCATCACAAGTCACAACCGGTGCGTATAACTCAATGCACAATGCATTTACCGGACAGCCCATCAACTGAAAATGTATTCCCCACACAGAGCGAAGCCAGAGCTACTCAACGTCGTATCATAGGAAATATGTGCAGCCACATTACACGTTATCACGCGTACCCAGATGCAATTGAAGATGCACCGCATGTGTATATCTTATAGAATGAGTAAATATTTTTCAAAACCAATTACAAAAGCTGCACCGTTTCTCCTATAATCTACATTGAGTCTAATCGAATTAATTGTCATTCTCCCTCGTGATAATAGAGCCATATATGACTATCCTACAGCCATAACGTACACAGTACCATACACCAATATAATATATGTGTAACTAGGCAAGGTCTTAAAATAGCCATGAAAAGTTAGCAGCAGTCACTTAAAAGCCAGTCGTAAAGGGGAAAAATTTTTTTTAACCGGTGAGGATACTTTGCTTGCTAAAGTAACGTGCTTTATGACTTGTTTACGGGACGTAATCGAGCCAGGGGGCGCGCGAGTATCGCGCTGGAAATGACGTAACGAAGATAGGGCCAATAGATGGGAGACTGTTAAGAGACTCTTGTTATTGTTATTATTATTGTCCGTACCGATCATTTTTCAAGAAGCAAGAGAAGCAAGGAGTCACTCGCTATCGCCAGAGTGGCTGTCTCGCAGGGGCCCTGAACCTTTCACGCTAATGACACTCGGAGCCATTACTTGGCCCCACGTCAGATCGACGAAAGAGTTGACGCATGTGACACGTGTACTTGTAGTGGCAACCGTATGCACTGGTACCACCGGTAGTAATGGGTAAGGAGATAGACGCCAGTAACTGATAAGAGTCGAGCCATTAATAAAATGTCATTTTCAATCGAATTTATAAGATCTATAATTTTTTGATAAATTTCTTATTTTTTATACCTTCGATATTCTGGATCGCATAATCGATGGAATTAAAAAAAAGATATTGATGTAATTGGATACGCTGGTTTTTATGATACGATGATTGATGAGTTATTATGTAATACTGTAAGAAACATAGTCATAGTGTATTGGCAGTGGGACTAGGTTTTTTTTATGTCAGCCTGTACTTTTTTCATCTGCCACGTTTTTTAAATCACTCAGAAGACGTGCTTCGATTTCTGTATGTACAATAGTCGAACGTTCTGTAAAACAATTGCTCGTCATACGGAAGACACCGTCATCGAACGATTCTTTCCGACTGATTAAGATAGCGAAAAATTTCTGGTACGTGGACGCGCGTTGATAGGTTTCTTAGAAAAAAGATAAAAAATAAAATGATAAATAACGCACGGAATCTCGGAGACCCATGATTTCTCAGGCATTAAATCGCGTGTCTAATCTGCATAAAATCCCGGTTGAACGTCCTGCAGTTGTCTTTGGGAACCGTTCTTTCGGTTTCGGTTCCACACGAACGAATTCCGGTTCGGTATTTCGAATTGGCCTAAGTCAATGAGTATTTTTATAGGTGTTTTTTTTTCGACTTTAAATGTCACCTTTGATTTTTGTATTTTGCATACGGGTCTGTGTGACTTTTCGTTTACTCCTGACGACTTTTACGAATTTTTATAATTTCTTATAAACGGATATATAATAAAATCTATATAATAAGTATAGTACCTTGGTCATTTCTTCTTCATCGTTTCGGAAGACTGTTTTTTTTTTCGAAAGTCCGTTGCCGGTTATGCATCGATGGGTGTGACGACTGTCTAATAACAGGACTCTGTAACTGCATCTAATTTAACTAACAGACTGTCGAGCCTTGGACTCGTAGGCTACTAAAGACACAATAAAAACAAACGCGAACAGTGTCTAGTTAAAGAATAGCCGATTTAACTGTTTCAATTTTTTAGGTACTTCTTGTAATTTTCTTAGGAGTTTTCACTATTAAGGATAGCGAGCAGTTTTCTTTTTTGTTTATCGGGTCAAGGTAGCGTTTTGTTCACTGGGCAAGAAAATTCGTAATACCAGCTAAAATTTACATGTTTTACACATTCGGAACGCCCAGTAATAAAGCCAACTGGGCGTGCACGAGGTTTAAGACTATAGAGTCTCGTATCCCATGTTAAGTTTCATACGCGTTAGGTTGGCTACACCATGGCCATCCTCAGCTCGCTCCAACCCCCTAACCCGTAATTACCATTTGATACGGTAAGATTTAAGGTCACGGATCGACTCTCTCCTCCCGGCAAAAATGGCCAAAAATGTTGAACCGTAAAGAAAGAAAAAATATATTAAATCATAAGCAAAAACATTGTGTACGTTAATTCCGATTTCTCTCTTCTTGCCACTCAAGAACAAACAGGTAGAACAAGAGTCCCTCTATCCGTTAGAGAAATTATTACGTGTCGCCAATTTTCGCCGCGGACTAATTATCACTTGTAATCAGCAGCTGAAAGTGGTAGGAAAGTGGCACGAGGCTGCCAACTTGAAAGACTGACAATCGCTTTTAAGTAAATCGCGCTTTTGTTCCGTACACAATAATAACTACCATGATACCCGCATCCACCCATGCAAAGACAAGGTACGTAACGCGACAAGCATATTAACCATGGCGTAAAAGTCCCTGAACAAATCTCATCTATTCTACATCCGTACTCAGTTTAAAAACTTGTACTCAAAGTAGCGTCAATTTAATTTTTGTATAATCAAAAATACAAGCACTGCCTATAGGTAGGGCGTTGAAATACCAGAGAGAAATCAGACGGTGAAGTAACTGTTTCTCCTGGTGTTTCTCTCGGTTTGCTTGGTAAAACGAAGCCATCGGGTCATTCCTCGTGCATCGGCTCGAGTTGCTTATACGCGTAAGAGTCTCGTCCTTTTTGGCATTCGAACACGTTTATACAGTTAATTTTTAAGTGATGTACACACAAGACGCGGTATTACGGGTTCCGTGGGTCTGTAGACCAGTCGGTAAAGGAAGCTGGTGACGGAGTAGAGGGAGAAAGAGAAAAAGAAACGACGAGGAGTACGAAAAGAGAGAAAAAAAGAAGAAAAGTAAATGATGGAAGGAACCACAAGGAGGGAGGCTGCAGTGGACCGTTACGAACTGAGGTCACACGGACATCTGCATGGACGGTATTCCAGTCTGGATCCCTTTCTCAACCCAAGAAACTGTCGACGCATTATTTTTTGTACGCACAAAAAGTGCGTCTCATGGTTCAAAGAATTTTTTGGGAAATACTTTTGACAGCTTGTACCAATACGGTAATACCTGTTTATCTTCTCTGAGCTTGTACGACAAGTCCAATAGGCTTGTACCGGATAGCGTCGCTGGATAGGAAGGCTTGAGAATGAAAATAGTAGATGTTTTTTTTAGATAGAGTCTCTCCCGCACAGCTACCGTGCAGATAATGTAACTATGCGTGTAAGCAAGCATCGTGTATTTAAAAGACGAAAAATAGCCCTTACGAACATAATGCTTTGGGGCCCCTTCGATTTTCATTTGGGGGGCAGAACTCCACGGCCGAGCGAAAACAGTTTATCATGGACGCACAGCGGAGTCTCTTGTTGAAATTAATAAGCGCCAAATAAACGAAGCGACCAAGACAAATGGTGGCGCATTCTACGTGGTTGAACACAGTCCTATAGTCGGTGCGTGCTTATTTATTTTTTGGTACATACTTTTTATTTATATTTATTTTATTGTTACTCCAACAAATTCCCCTAGAGGCCCCTACGTATCCCGATGATTAATCGGATCTTGAACACGTCACTTCCTATCGGGACTTTCTTTTATTCCAACATAATGCACGTAATTTCCGGTTATATTATTAAATCCTACTTGCATCCGGATACGCGATACGCACCGATTACAATGCAAATTGTATATTATATTAAACATTGCCGATAGTTCGCGAGGTCATCGAACCCATCAAGTTATCGGTCGTCCAACCCTAACCTAATCCAACCTGTCAAATTTCCCTTTATTATTTTCGGTCAGTGCATTCGTAACGTGAAATGCACGTAAAGCGTCAGCTTCGTACACTGTTATTTCGTAAATCGTCTCTGTCGCAATCAGCTTAGTTAAAATCACTGACTGATCCTTTTTAATTGCGATTCGTTGTTTGGTTTCGCGGCCGGTTTGACACATGGCCGACACACGTGTATCTCGTTTACACATGAAAACCTTTATTGGTCAATCTCGCTGTCAAAGTTTTATCAACATACTCACAAATGCTTGTAGATCTAATGGAGTTATATTGTACGCATATGGATACCGTGTGGACGTAGAAAGTCTTTATCGAATATCCTTATATTGTGTGTGTATATATGCATATACTATATGTATATATATATATATATATATATATATTCATGGTTATAGCGATTAGGTGAGTTTTCTAGCTCCTGTAGGGAGACTAGAATATCACGTTATATAGTGTCTGTGATGACTTTCCTTTTTGAATTGGACAAGAAGCAGCTCGGTTAGCTTGTTTGATTTTACGGCGGATGCACGCATTACGGTACTTTTACTCGCCGAATAAAAGTCTTTAATGATCTCAGGGCATTTTGCTTAAATTCTACTTCCTCATTTGGAATTCTTAGATGAACGATACCAGAGCGTCTACAATTCTCATAGTTATGTACATGCGTTACGGTACAATTATTAACAGCATTGAGATTCTGAGATAACATATGTATTTCAATACCTTTGATTAAATTTTTTTAATCCTTTTCAATATTCCACAAGAAAATTACAACTGTTCGATCCACGTCATTAGACGCGTGAGTGACGATAGAATGATGTTCCAAGAAATTTTTCCGTTTCCAAATGAAAAAGATCATTAGCTTTATCTCCTCGTACTCGAGGCTATCACGGAGGATTCTCTGAATATCTTTTAAATCTCTTCGCTTGGCTTATTCGAAGTCACCGTAGCCCGAGGTCCTTCGTCCTGACCTCACGAACCACTACTGACCATCATCATCTTCGTCATTATCATGATCATTATTATCAGCATTTAATCGTCTATACGAATCGCGAAACCAACCTCTAATTACCTTTCGATAATATTACTGAAGGACGGGTCTAGCAGGTGTTTATAGTATATACGCGGAGATACAGACAGCAGGATGTACGATAAAGAGAATAAATAGAAAAGAGAACAATGAAAAAAAAATAATATAATAGAAGTAATGCGTGTCAAGGAGGACTGTGACATCGCAGGAGACATGTATAAATGATAATAATAATGAAAAAGAAAAATAATTGATAAAATAAAAAATGCATCGATAGAAGTGCATCGCTCGTACCCGCAACCGGCACGAGATCCTTTATCAGACTGGATGCAACATAGCAATTATGCGTCACCTCACGTCCGTCGAAGGACACGGATTGACTCGAAGTAAAAATAGGGTTGACTGTGCGATTGCAAATTGCGCCAAGTTCCACTCTAGACTCTACGGGATCCATGGAGATGCACTGTGTATAGCCGGTAGAGAGGCCCATTTCAGAGTCAAAGGTTCCGCGAGCGTAGAAAACCCCGAGGCAAAGGATAGGTTAGAATGATTGCATGGGATGCCTGGGAATTTACGGCGCCATAGAAATATCCTTTGGGATCTTTTTATTCTTTATCCCTTTCCCCATTTTTATATTCCTTTTCTTATCCTCTCAGTCCCTTTCTTTTCTGGCAATACAAGACGAAGTATCGGTCCTGCCTTTAGCTTGCGTCGTTGCACTTTCGCACTGAGAAATCGCGCATGCGCAGAACGTCGCGTTCCAATGATTATCATTGAATCTGTATACCGTGTAGATTGTAAGTTATCTATTTATTTTTTATTCTTCTCTCGCGGCCATTCTTTATCGGGTTGACACTGTCGCGTTTACCGCGTGGATTCGCAGATGGCGCTGCTATCGATTCCGCTAGCCCGTATCGCTGTCTTTATGATGATTCTCTTATTGGTAAGGAGTAGCAACAGCACGGGCCGATTTTATCGTATGCTAGCCTGGTGGAAAACCTGTTACTCGTGAAGTGTTAATGCAACGCGTTCCTCATCTGTACGCACGATCGCTAATAAATTCTAGCGGGCTTCGATAACTCTGAACTTGTTTTATTTCTCTTCGCTTTCCTATGGATAATCTACGATTATCGTTGCGCCATTGCATTTCTGATATAGCCGTGCATTTAGACTTTACTGTATTTCTATTTTGAAACGGGCTCTCTACGTCAATGCGAATTACCATCGTCCAGTTTATTTAATGCAATCAGTATTTGCAGGTTAGGAGGTGAAGTTTCTGTTGCTGGATTCGCATAGGAATTTCGTATAGTTCTTATACTCGGTTTACGCATATATGTCTATGGATTATAGGTTCGTCGACCCTTCGAAAGATTAAATGCTTGACATTTTTTTCATCATTAATTTTCAAAACCGGATTCTCTTCTCACGCGTTATTTATACCGTGCATATTCTTATGGCGTTTCATGAACCAACAGAATTTTACGTTTAGCGATTATACGTACATGCCCACGCCATTTTTACATGCGAATTTTGTAAATCTTATATATGTATATATCATGGTTCTCTTTATTATAGATAATAATTTATTGTATATGAGAACCTACCTTGCTTTGTCGTGTATGCCAATGAAATTATCTTGAAAGTCTATTAATTCTCATGATTTCACGATATCGTGCGGAAAACCACCTACGCATTGTACAAACGATAGAATACTTTTCCGTTGGAAAAGTGAAGAGAAAAATAGGTCAATTTTCTCTAGGCACTTTTCTCATGTATTTTAAGGAAAAGAAAAAAAAGACCATGAGAAATCTACCATATGACCGCCTACGTGCGAGACGTATCAACCCAACGGACAGTATATGTAGGTACTGTTTAAAAAAATATTTTTTGAAAAATTAAACGAGTTCCTAAAAGCCGCCAAACAACTTATCCCAACACTAATTGACTGTCTGGTATGGATGGCAATGAAAAATCGAAGAAAATTTTTTAGCAAATAGACAGACAGACACGCTCATGAAGATATCACTTTGTAAGTAGGTATAAATCGTATATACTGCTGGTCTTACATATGCATATAGTTACACACGTGCCGATTTCTACGTGGGCGACGAAGAGGCCCTCGAATACGTCTGACGGTTCGATTTGCATTAAACATACAATGAAGAAATGGCATCATCAGAAATAGATAGTTATAGGTACTCAGTATATCGGTGCAATGCATAAGTGCACATGTGTAAAAAAAATTATACAAGTGAGTAAATAAAAATGATGTATACGTTATTGTAATTGAAATAAATTAACTTGATATATAATGAAGAATCGTGTATATACCTTAACGCTAATACGGTGCAATAACGGAATGACTCGAGGCTCTGTTTATAAAAGGCGTTAAAGTCGATCGGTAGCCAAAGTAGGTATTAAATATGCCACGTAGCTTTTTTTTAATTTATGGCGAAATCAACGAGACATTCGTGGGAACTCGTCTGTATGTACATATATATTATTATGGTGCTCCGTAACACCATAGAGCAGCAGAAGCAGGTTTTAAAGAAACACGCTCTCTTAATTCTACCTTCTTATTCATCTTTGCTTTGTCTTTTTCTTCTCTCTCTCTTTTCTTCTCTCCCGTTTCATTTGCTACTCTCCGTGACCAGAGAGTACTGTTACTTGGCCCAACTGACTGTTTCTCACCGGTTATGCTCTCTCGCCACACGATACTATAACCATAGCTACTATAACCAGCACTTCTAATCACGAGGTACAGTGCAATTCTCGAGTGCAACCAGAGTGCAAGTATCCACTGCTCTCGACTGGGCCCCTTCAAGAATCGAGTCAGAATACGTTATATTTTATCTCAGGGTGTTTATCGAGACAGCTTTCACCATATGACGTCGTTGGATGTACCATGGGATTCTACAAGAAGAAATTTGTATATAATAATTATTGCACTCTTAATTTCGAATCTAGTAAATTTTTTTTTTTTTTTTTTTAATACATTTTGTTAGCGTTCGCTGATGGAGGATTGGAAGCTGCAGGGAGATCCCGGGCAATTTGTATAATGAGAACAGTTGCGATGCGCAGAATTCAAATTTAATGTTTATTAAAGTGCATAATGTAACGATTATGTGCATTTATGCATCAGAGTATTCGCAACCAGTTGCCAACGTACGGCACACAAAATATTGACTGTGCTCTTTCTATCTCTTGGAATTCTTGAATTTTTCTTTGACGAGGGTTATATAGACATGTAATAACTGGTAGGTAAGGAGAATCGTGGTGGTTCTCTTTAGCGTATGGTAAATTGCAATTTGCAGGGAAACGCTAGAATGCAACGGAATCGCACGAAAAATTTTTCAGCAAGACCATCCGAGAGAATATTGCACAGCGACGGTCGAATGCATTTTTCTGTTCTTTGTACTGCAGCAAAATGGATTTTTATTGCATCCACATCCCATTAGCCGTAAAAGTACGGGCGAAGGTTGCCTTTTGCGGCTCAAACGCCTGTAACTCTTGCAAATCTTTTTAATGAATAATGAAGAAAAAATGCATTGCTGCTTCTAATATCATTCGTGACGTACAAGGAAAAGTGTAGAGAAGCGATTAAAAAAAAAAAAAATAAAAAATTACAACTTCAATCTCAAAATGGATATTCTTGACACTATGCTTGGCATTCTAGGTAATATTCGTGACCCGACTGCAGGAAGTATATCTTTTATAATTGCACATTTTTCTGAATGCATCTTGCTACTTAACGATGAATTGATGAGTATTGCCAATTTATGCTAATCGTATGCACGTAGGTATACAACAAACATTTTTCGTTTCCCAAACAGGAATCGCCGTAAAATCTCCAAAAAATTTTTTCAAACTTTCCTCGCGAATCTGACGATACGAAAAAATCTTTTTATCGCTAAAATGAATTCCCATTTGCAGTACCTATTACAGCGGATGCCGCGTGCACTTTACGCGGCATGAATTTCTCGGGGCTTTTCTTTCCAGTAAAATTGCAAAATGCATTGCTTATCGCGCGAGATTGATAATTTTACAACGGATGCAATTGAACCGATGTACCTGGTAGGGATCTGTCTATACATATACCATAGATTTGCCTATGCACTTCCGCGATTCCACAGAGAACGCATATAGTCACTGAATCTCTCCCTTTTTTCTCTCCACAGTGCAGAGAGAATCTCGCGCTGCACTTTCACCGAGTACCGAGTATCTCTGAATGCACTTTACCAATGCAACGGTACGTTCGTCTATAAAGGCGGATTCTTAATCGCGAGCAAAGCCATAACCCGCCTCAAGGCCCGTTTCATTTGCTACGACTGTACCTACTGACAAGAGGATGCACACTTCTCGCAGAAGTAACCGTGGGTGTGCAACTATTGCAATTTGCAGTTGAGGCTTTCACCGAAGCGATGCACTCGGTTATAACGCTGAACTGCAATAAACGTAACGTGCAAGATACAATAGGTAGCCATAGAAAAAAAAATTCCATATAGCATAGGTTATCCGAGCTTTAAATATAATTGCTGAAGGTTTGCCATAAGAAAGAATACATGGGATATAAATTAAGTATGTTATTTTGATTATTCCGTAGTCTTGCTGTATGCAGTTCTAAGAAAGTGTGTTTAAAATTGATTTGATGTTGTGTGCATTGAAAGTGCATTTAAAACGGTAGCCGAATTAAATATCGCGTCGTAAATATATACGTGGGTAGATGTTTGCATGGCGCTCGTGCCAGAAGAAAAATGCACATCTTTACACGGTGTATACATTTCTACATGTATGTCGGATGCAGTTGCGATCAATTCTATGCTCAATATTCAATAACTCTAATTAACGGGGGGCCACCGTGTGCAACATTGCGTGTAAAGAAAGCCTCGAGAGCGGCGAGTGCACTGAAAAATCCATCCCCCTGCATGATGGAGATGACTGTCCCGAGGCTGCGTCTTTGAATTACGAGCATTGCACACACGTCGGTAATTAGACCTCGATAATTTCCTGCGTACGCAACGATTGTACACGAATGTAGCGGGATTTTTCTTTCTGCGAAAACACGAGACTGTCGTAAAATTGAAATTGAAGTCGTTTGCAGAAGGATGAAAAAATGAAAATCACCAAAGGTTTGCACGAAGGCATCGAAGATAAATATTGAAAATATATCAACGTAATCGAGTAGTTACATACGTATATTATATTTTAAGAAGCTTATAATATATATTTAGATACAATTTCCAAGACTGTAACGTGTAACCTACATCCCCACTGCTCTGGATACCCACATATTGGGCCGTATGTTTTATCCCCTCTGGAATCCCGTTTCGAGATAAGAAAAAATGGTGCAGGCAGTCTGAGATAAAAAGTGCAAAGTAACGTTTCGAAAACATGTTGGAAACCGTGTCTACCCTCGTCGAATGAATAGCCGTTTCATACGGGCTGCCAGTGCGCCAACTGACAGTGGTTGCAGGGTGCATTAATAGTGTGCAACGTGGCGTGCATTGGGCTTGCACCTGCTTTATTAACGCGGTCATATCTCAGAGCAGTAGACACTCGCTATGTCTCTTACAGCGAAGGTGAAAAGAAAGAAAAAGCGTGCGCGGAAAATATTTGAAAAAGAAAATGATAAAAGATAGCAAACATATATACATAGTATACATATATATGTATATTAAGCCTAAAAGAGAGAGGCAAATATATAGGGACACAGCTAACAAGAGAGTGAGAGAGTATCTTCAACGGAATTGACCCACAGTCGCCATAATTCTGGCCATGGATGGGTCGTCGTCTTGCTACAGGTCCATTGCGCCAGAAGTGAGACTCACCCATTCTGTGCAAGTCCCTGGGAAGGTGGTGGCCCTGTTCTAAACGGCCACGAGTAACGTAAATTGCTTTAGACACCTCGTGCCAAATACAGAACGTCGAGTTTTACGTAAGATAATGCCGCGCGCTACGTACAGTACTCGTACTATGGAATACGCGTCTTACGAGTCTTCTATACTTATTTGGCATTCATCCGAACAATGGCTTACAATTAGTTGTATCTGGGAGAGCTTTGAGGGTGAATGATATTTTTGAGTAAAATATGCAAATTCAGAAGGCAATAACGGCTTGGCATCCTTTCTATTTTTATGATAGACCAAATGAGTGTTACTACATATACGGAACTGTTGAATAAAACGAAAAATATCAGGATCATTACTTTGTTAGGTAATACATGAAACGAGCTGTACATACGTGTAGCGTAACTTGCGGCCATTCTCATACTTGATGCCTGAATCCTCATTTCACATGTCAGATAAGGATCTTACATAGGAGTAATCTTGTGCGTCGATATGAATGGACCTTTACACTGTCAATAAACGGCGCTGTAGTCTTATATAAGGTACAGAGAGCCTGAAATATTGTATGGAGCCTTTGCGTGGCATTATACGAGAAACCAGCATATACATATATGTTAGACAGTGAAAATATTCTAATACTAAAATAATAAAGATTGTCTTTCAGTCTTTGGATCTTCCTGGTAGCAGAATTCTAGAGAGAATAGCCCAAGGGATAGATCCACTATTGTTGAGATCGTGAAATCGAGATAGCATAGATTTATCTGGGAATATCTATCAAACACCTTTGACCTTCGAGATCCATCTTACCATAGTACCATAAATGTATACCTATATGTCTAGAGACTGTACGAACTTCGATAGATGAGCTTAGGCAGGATTTGCGTCCAGAATTCTCAAAGCCGTTACGTTATTCGATTTGTCGCTGACTTATATGTATACGTAGTATGCATAGCTGACTTATATGTATATACTATACACACATATGGTATGTACAAAGTACAAAGACTAGAATTCCGAGACTCATTTTCTCGTAGGATCGGTTGACCTAGCGTGAGAAGATCGCCATAAGATACATGGCTACCAACCACGCCTACAATACCTGTATATACAAGTCTGCGTAGCTGTGCGTGTCGCGTTGTAGATTGCGAAACATGGCTGATCTTACCAAGTCCATATGTCCATGAATAACCTTACAGAATAACAGGTACTAACCTAACTAATTTTTCAATTTTCAAAATTCTACATAACCAACTCTATGCTTCGCGTTCACTAGACACTGCAAGGCTTTATGGATTAACGCCCCACGTAATGGATGCATTTAACACTAGCTAATAGCACGTACGGATTCTTCACGTAATCGTAACGTCACTGGATCGTAAAACAATCAGTTTCTTGATAATGCGAACTGTCAGGATATTTCCTGCACGGCATAAGTGAAAGAGTCCCTCACGAGAATGAGAATTGAACAACGCCGCGTAGCGGAATAATATCGCATCAATAAGACTGGCAGCACTGTAGGTATCGGTTAGCTTATGTTTTGAAGGGGACCGCATAGTGTCAGTGGTCCTTTTGAGTTTCTTATGACGAAAGTGGTTAATTATTCCGTATAAAAGTGTCACTTAAGTAAAATTATATATAGCTTGGTTAAATATGGGTGCAGTGTGTTTGTACGAGAATTTATAATTACGTACTTTTAAATTACGATATATCATTTTCAGGTTACAACGAACTCCCCAGTCCTCTTAAGGTAAACTATTCTACTCTGAGGACTTTTCTAAAGTGGATAAGTAATTGTCTAACTGACTGGATGGCAACCAGCCAATTTCTTGCGTGGCATGAAAGATCCTCGTAATTTAAAGTTAAGTGACTATTATCGTATAGTTCTTCGAAAGTGTTGTTAAAGCTATTTCGGACGATCGATAGATAAGTCTTAATACCGTGGTAATTGATCAGCACGGGTAATTGCCAGCGGTATAATTGCAAACCCTAAATTCCATAAGCCGATATACCATAGTGTTATTGTACAAGAATTATCTTTTCTGATTCAATGCCGTGAAGAAAAATGTGTATCCTTCCATCCTGGCCAAATTGCAGTTGAATTTTGCGGTCACGTGTTTACGTGCAGGTGGTATTCGTTTTGGTTTCTTTTTTGGAATATTCGAACACCAGCCAACCGTGAATCCTGAATAATTTGATAAAATTGATTTTTACGCTTATTATGAGTCATACCTTTCTTGCGGTTTTTATAAAAATTATAGGGTAATTTGAAACCACTCTTAAAGTATACAGCGATAGTATATTATTCTTTGACAAGATTGAAGAAATTATACGAACAATCCGTTTGTATTATATCTTAAAGGTACAAGAACAGTTATACCCTGAAGGCTTATTGCGTGAGATAGTCAAGGTGATTATTGACCCAGGTTCCATGCCATGACTGTCAAAAAAAAATGAAGAGAAAGAAAGGTCTGATTTCAAAACTCAAACTGTTCAAAACTACATCTTTCTAGGCTACGAATATGGGATAGGAGTTGAGTATGGCGCAATTTGGTGAGAGTAGAATCTTACGATGAAAAGTTAAGATAGGGAACGAAACCGACCACGTAACATGTCGGGATCCATTCTATGATTTATGTTATGGAATACAGCGCCAGTCCGTCGGTAAAATCTTTATAAAAAAAAGTTTTATTGGCACCATTGGTTGTAAGCTGTGGCTACATCCGTACGTAATCCTATCACCAGTTGGCTGTACATATAGCGTTAACAAAAATAGTAAATGTTCCAAAAGGAATCCGTAGAGTCTTGCACCAAGTACGTATAGCACAGAGACTTACGATTACTAGGTAACTGAATAATCAATGAAACGGCTGAGTAAAATTGTCGATAAAATCGACCAATCTAAATAGCAGTTTAATTACGTGTAGGTTAATTAAATACTGTTGTTACGTTTAAGTATATCCTACCGTTAAGGCGATTAGTGAATTTTATTGTGCTATTTTTATTATATCCTATCCTATCAAATTAAAGTCGAGCGATCATTGAATTAGTATAAATCGCTCGCGGAGCATCGACCTTATGAATCTTTGGCTTATCCGTTGCTTGTCTAATTAAATCTGCACGGTCCGTTCTCTAATTAGGATACCATCCAAAAATTTTGTAGCAAAGACGAAATACCGTCACGCTTCGTAATCCCTAAATTAACATTGAATGAGTCCATTTGTTTGCTCTTTACTTTTTACCGAATACAACGAAGCACTAGATGACTTTATTAGACTTTGATTGTATCAGAAGCATTAATCATTCATTCAAATGATACAACTGCTGAATCGGATTATTGGATAAAATGTGTTTGTCATTTAAACAATTATTTGTATACGCGTAAATTTTTTATTTTTCTTTTTATCACATCCAAAGTTGAATTTGTAACGTAATTTTTTTCGTAAATAAAATCGCCTGTACGATTTTTGAAAAATTGTTAAATTATACTTTGCACTAAATATAAATACTGTAATTGTACTATGAAATTTCTTTGTACGTTATCGAGTGTTTTATCATTATGTTTTCATGCTATGTCTGGACCGAGCATCATTTTCTTCAAGCTTGAACGCACATTGCGAATGGTTCATGAATTAGAAGCAAAGTGAACCTGGTTCGCTTTATCGTGCTCAACGTATCAATGAAATAAAAAACATTTCCGTATTGTATAACTGTACGTGAATTTTTACCAGTGAGCATAAATCGAAGCACATGGTACTATTTTATAATTAAAAAAATATATCCTTACGGTTACCTGTATGGCAATTCTATTTCGCACGGTAATCACTTCGGCGTTACCTGTACAGTAATAACAGTATAGCAACGAGGAATTTATCCCTGTATATTATTAATCCATATGCACCCAGTTCTCTCATGTTCTAATCTTGTCAATTAAATCATTAGTTTATTCTATCACGTGTCTCATAGGTGCCTGATATCCTCTCGTATAGCACAGTTACTCATGTTCATATGAATAAATGCTCTGAATATATCATTTTCATTTCTACGAACATTACCAAGCCTATATGAGTAACTATAAACACTGGAAGATCTCATTCCTGTAAATCATCGATTACAAAGAATTTCGCAATGGACTGTATAAATTATACGAAACACGATGAAATTAAAAATTTTTTTTATTTAATAAAATTCTTGTCCAGACATTTAAAACGACATGTTTAAAAGTATTTTGCTAAAAATGTCATCCTTAGCATAAGTAACTGTCACGCTGTCAGTCTAATTTACTAATTTCAGAAATTAGCATTTGGCTACGTGAAGTTTAAAGAACTTGGAATCCTTTACGAAAATTTCACGCTGATGTCTAATGATAAATATTATACGAGGTTCCCATTCCTTACACGACTCACAATTAGTTACGTTATCCGGCCATAACGCTTGAAGAGTAACTTTTTATTTTCAGCCTTCACCGACTGGCACCATTTAATTAAACATCCCCAAGGAAGTTCGTTTACATCTTTAAAGGAAGCCAAGGCTTATGGTCGTTATTGTCGCACTACGAATTACATTGTACAAGTGTATTCATAAATGACAAAAATATCCTTACCCAAAATCTTAAGCATTCGCTGACACGTACCAGCCGTTACTTATCAAAACTAAAAAAAAATCATATAATTTTTCAAAAATTTAAATTATCTCAATAAAATATTTAAAATGGACTCTCCCATTACATCCTCACAAGAAAATCGCTTTGCAAAATATTAAATCCTCGTGAAATAAATAACGCAAAATAACATGGTAAATAACGCAACCAGTTTTCTACATACAACTGTCAAACCAAAACGAAATATTAATCCGACCACGTAACGTCATAAATAACATCGTAACTCCTTACGCACAAGCTCACCATTTTCGTAAAGAAATGCCGTAGCGATTCTATAAAGCAGCGATCGGTAGGAGAAAAGAGCCGATCACCTTGCAGTACAAGTGAAGTTCAATGGCGAATCAAGGCACGCTACTATTTATTTTATTGACACGCTCCACTTGGTAACCGGCTCGACTCGCAAAGTGAAATCGTGTTTGTGCAGAAATCAGGGAAGACGTAGGTGAGCTCGAGATCGTATATAAAAATAATATACCGAGTCATTTAATACGCCAACTGCCAATCGGCATATTTTTCAATAGAAACGCATTGATTATATTTTTTTCACGTACATTCCCTTCATATCCAAGGCCATATATATATACATATATATATTATATATTACATCTACATATTATATCCTACCCATCCGGTTTTCTATAATGACGCGATAAAGATTCTCTATGCTTTAACAGAAGGAAGATAGTTATTCGTGCTCTTCCTCTTATTCCGTCTCTCCTCCCTTACCCTCATCCTCTTCCGATCTATCCTAACGATCCAGGATCCTCCTGGGATCATGCCAACAAAGGGCTATGAACTTCTAACGAATGCCTTTCCACCAAGACTAATGGATTAAGGATTCCTCAGGCAATCGGCGCACGAAGGATGCATTATCTCTAGCTGACCCCATAGAAACGACAAAGACCCTAGTTATGGGATGTGGGAAAATTAGTATAGAGCTCGGATCAAGAATTATATATATATATATTTTTAACCAAGACTATCCCTCGCATGACCTTTCGCAATTCTCCGAGGATCCCTGAGTAACGATGAACATTATTATAGCCAGATACAATAATTTCATAAAAATTCGATAAATCGACCCTTACAGTAATAATAACGTATACGACTCTCCTGAAGAATTCTCATACCCCTAATGAATATTTCTGAGTAATTTAAAAAAATATATATATAATTTAATTCATCTCGATTCAGTTGAAAAGCCTCGATCTACCCATGCATCTCATTTACCTGGCAATGAATGACATTCATTAACTCTGTTAACAGATTTCGCGTGACTGGTAAGAATCGCGAATATCCAACTGCCAATGAGACCGATGACGATGATCACAATGATAATCAAGTGCGAAGGTGCATTCTGGAGTAAAGGAGCCTTGTACTGTGGATTAATCATGGCAATCCAATGATGGCAGTATGTTAATTGCTCAAGGTTTTCACCACCGTATATATAAATTAAATCTATATATATATACACCACATTGTCCAATCTATATAAAGCATATCCATGTAACGGCAGCATGCTCTCATTATTATGTATGCCGAGCGTCAATCCTTTACCAAGTATATCAGCCACATATGTACTTACCCATGTCTCACCTGTATCCCGTAAATAAAAGGCGTTGATACGTATTTTCTTGGGCGTGAGAAAATAAAGCAATGGATTTCTACTGCGAGTATAGAATAATTAAATAATACAATTACGAATGGCAGTATACGAAGAATCATGTTTTACGGATACCCTACAGATAGTTTCAAAATATATCTGTATATGCTTACAGTATATTGTGTATGTATAAAAATCCTTATCTCTTGTCTAATCGTACGACAAATTCAAAGACGCTTAAACAGGTCAATCTTCTCGTTAAGGTTTTGACGCAATGCAAAGCGACACATATCTCACGCTTATATATTTGTTAAGCTTAGAACCAACGATTAGAATCAACAAAATAGAATGACGTTCTTCGGATGAAGCATGATCGCTTAGCACGGGAAGTACGTGCTGCTGTACGTCAACTCGTGGGATCGGTATGCCGATACCTTTTTGCGTAATGGAATAATAAAATACGGATAAGTCTCGAAGGACGCTTTAATCGTTAACAATACGTATATACATAAGAGATTATACATATACATATATTAAGAAACGCGAAGCAGCGCCTGAAACGTCTGTGATTTTTCATCATTGAAATTCTGTGCGAGTCAATGATGAAAATCATTTTTCTTAATCTTTCCTAATGTATTTGGAATGTAGAAGGAATTTGCATGTATGTGTGACTGTTATGGATATGTACGTGTGGTTGGATTCGAAAGATGCTTAGTGAACGAGTGAAAAAAAGTCTTTGCTTTTGCTTCGTGTTTATGGGGAGAAGCAAAGAGAGCAGTTTGTCAAGTAATTGGCTCCACTCATTGGCCACTGTAGGCACGAGCGACTGTTGGATGTATTAATTTCTAATGCACAAGACTCATTGCTGGTACTGGAATGCGCGTCTAGGAATTAACAAGGTGTCCTGGGGTTATGGTTAAGCACGTCATTTATCATGGGTTACGAATTGATTTTTGAGTTTGGGAGTTCATTTTGTTACGTGAGATGGTTCGTGGCTTATGTGATTTGAGATAACGAGGATTAGTCGAGACATGAATAAATAATTGCTGAAATAATTTTTTTTAAATCGGGGAATATTATTTTTAACATTTTTTTTGGGTTCGTGTTAATAGCGATCGTGAGATATACCAATGGATGTATATAGGCTTGTTATAAAAGTGTTGGGATCTCTCCGCCTCGGGCGCTTAGAAATCTACGTGTCTTCCTTAGCTCCTGGACCGAGCCTTTTGTGAGACTCCGATCTCTCTTTAACCCTTTCATGAAGTGCGTTATCAAAAATTTCGTTTGATTAAATGTCACGAGGTGCATCTGTTGTGATTATCAAAGTTGATATATATGTCATTGGCATAGTTGTATATGTTGATTTTTTTTGAAATTCTATAATCGATCATTATGATTTATTAATAAAAATTTTATAATACGAGAGATTTTATTTGTCGTTTTTGAAACAATTTTATTAGTTATCTTAATTTTTTCAAAATTTATATGCCATTCTTTGTTCCCGCACCTCGCCTTTTACGAAGGCCCAATCTTTTATTGAAACTTTCTTCGTAGTAGACTATCCAAAAATTTTCTTTGAGTAGATAGTGCGAGATGTATTTTTGTGATTATTGAAAAGCAACAGATTCAACGAAATATTCGTTCTTCATCGAATTCAAGATAATTGGATCAGTGACCTAAATTGACTTAGATTGAGCTTTCAAAGGTATCGTAACGTCTTATGCTTCTTCCTGGTAATACATTCTCTGTGAGATTTTGAGGAACTAATTAGTCTGCCCCGCTCGTATAGCCATGTGGAATCGGGCCCTGCCGTGTCGACAAAATATCCAGCACAGTATCCTGACCCAAATAGAAAGTTTATTCAGCGTTTGGTATAGTGTAAGAAAAAAGTGCTTACTAATAGTCTCCTGCTTGAGTAGCTGAAACGGATCCGAAGATTTCAGACCCACTGGCTGCCGTGGCGAACCAGCCGTTTATTGGCCGCCCATCAAGATGATTAACTTTTTTTTCCTTAACAATTTATTAACATTATCGCACGTACCCACATTCTCATCTTCGCATATATACCAAGTAAATACCCTCATCGAATTCGAATGACACTTTCTTAATGAACACCCAAAAATATTATCACTTTATAGGACCCCATCAACGTTCCAATAATTAATCTCATTTAAACCGATGAAATTTTAATGCGAACTAACCGATCGATTATTAGATTAAAAGTCATCGGCAGGAGTAGTATAGATAAAACATCATCAATGATTCGCGGAATGTACGTACCCACACCTATCTACCTGCCTGCGCCACAGGTGGATCGTCTTTGTTAATTAACTAGGACGTTTTAATTAATTCACGATCGATCGAATCGTAGACGCTTTAATTCTATGAAACGATTTATTTATTCCCTTTTTATTACTATTTTTTTTAATTACCCTCATGGTAATTTTATTATCTTTTAACCGTATGCATTTATTTATTTTGGTAGTGTCTCCGAAAGAGAACGTAAGAAATTCGTAACGTGGTATTTGGGTCTGGTATTATTATTATGATTGTCCGGCAGGAGAGCGAGTGGATATCCGGATTCCATTACTGGTCCCCGCGTAGATAATACAGATGAGGGACGACACCTCCTCTTTTTTCTCATGCTTTTTTTTTTCATGACTAGGGATCACCACACGTGCAATAAAAAGGTATATCACTGACAGCCGTGTAATTCGTGGAGTAACTTTCACGTCAAGGTGGGCCCCAACTGTAGTCCAAGTTCACGGCCCTGGCTCAATTTAAATTGTGGGCAGTATTTTTTTGTACTCTTTTCTTCGTGCCCATGTTATCCAGTCTACTGTCCCAAACGTCAATGTGGTCCAATTATTCCTTTACGAGCCACGCGCTTTCTTGCTGCATTCCTATAATCTCAATCAGCAAATGGACTTTGAGTCCCCGAAAAATGCCTAGTATCTGCTGATTATTTATACAGATTAATTAACGGTTAATCAGTCCAATTTATCTGTTCCGCAATAAATTACCATTTCGTAACCACGAATGGGTTGATGCTATTTTTTTTATTATATCGCTACCATTTCTGTGCATGAGTGCCTAGAGAGATACAACCTCTTCATTCCGTCGATAAAAAATATCCCATATCGCAAAATCGCAAAGTGTCCTCGTTAGCCCTCTAGCTATTTAACTGATCCACTGTGCAGAAATAGGAGTGACTAATTCCAATCGATAAAGTATCAATTACAGGTGAGCACGTATGGTACCACTCGTTACATAAGATAGAAACAGGTACCCTATATAGCATATGTATACTCACATATGGTTACCTTACTCGTGCAATAGGATCATTACGCTCGATGATACGGAATGGTATATTGTGTGTTGCTATACATATACATATACTAGTCCCTCTTTCATATAAAACAGTCGCGTATTGGGTCTTTGAAAACCCGGGAGAATCTCTTGCGCAACATATAGTCGTTCCATGCAAGAATTGATCGTCCCGTCTAAGAACATGGACCAAAAATGAAGAATTTTCAAAAAAATGTAATTTGAAAATTTCATTTTTTTTTGTTTCGTCAATTAGTATCTAAGTTCGTAATCGCATATAAGCATGTAGAAAAAAATATATATCGAAAACAAATCTACAAGAATATTTTTTTCTCTACTTGCTCCACTTGTACTCTTTGTTTACTGTAACAAAAGAATCCTTCATCCCTCTGCGTCCTCGCAATTGAGTGCCGTCGCATCGTACGTCCCTGGGAAAAGGTACCTGCCGATCCTCATGAAAGCGATTCCGTCCTCGTAGCTGTCTTACCTGGAACTGTAAAGAGAAAACGTCATGTATAAGACTTCTTCGTTCGTTTCCTTCTTCTTCCTTTTCTTAACCAACATTTGCATCTCTACGAGGCATTTACAAGGTGGATTACCGGTTGCATAAGAGCGACTAAAGGAGAAGGCACTATTGAACGAGCCAAAAAGAATATATGGATAACCCGAATGGATCCTTGAATGCATAGAAAGTAATTATGGAGAGTAAAAGTGAAAAAAAATCAAATTTTCGATTATGCGTAATTAAAAAAAATCATATGTTCCTTATTTATTTATACAGGACAGTTTGAAACTATTGAGTATTAAAATACTGGTTCCGCCGGTTCGTTTGTATATATGCAGTATGCAAGGCGTATATTGGCTGGCATGTATTTTACGAACGTACATACATACAAGTACCATATTCGTTCATGTATATTATAGTATTGAACGTAATGCTAACTCGGCGCTTACACGTTTCGATTTTCTATGTTAATTTAATAGTTACTATGTTTTAAGGAATAACGAGCCACTATTTCATTCGCGTCGCGAAATCAACTGTCCCGTACGTATCTATCTACAGGGCGTACCCGACCGCCACATTTCACCTTTATACTAACCATAAAATTGCCACGATTGCATATATTTGCATGTATAATCGCTCGAATTGTATTGCAATTTCACTGTACACGCGTATACGTTCACGTATCACTATAGATATAACAGGATCGAACGTTAATACTAAATGTGTCTCATCGATATATTCTGCAAGATAAGTATATTCTTTATACCCTGTACCATATATGTATATGTGTATACCTATATACGTGCCTGAAAAATATTTTTATATTACATTCAACGGCCGAGCCTGATAAGACCCAAATGATTAATCGGATAAGCAATTTCAAAGCAGAGTCACTGTTGTTAAATGACTTTTCAAATGAAAGATATAGGTATAAAACTTCGAGGTATGTTCATAGGAGAATTTCTTAGGCGGGAATTTAGACCTCTTTGAGAGATGCCGCTGAGTTACATCTCAGGCGCGAGCCTAGGATGCAACTGGCAATATATACCAGGACGTTCGAGAAGCATGTGCCATCCGAATAGAAGATGCCAAGGGGTTGGGGACAGGTGGCAGAGGAAGATTCAGTCCTTCTCTGACTTTCTCTCTTTCTCTCTTTTTCTCTCTTGAGGGCATATAAATCGTCTAGGAAAGATAAAACATCGAAGGTTGTCTTGAACCAAGAAAAAAAAGTCAGTTCCCATTGGATAGGACTCGCGTACTTATTGTACCAGGCTACCACGTTCGTTGGTTAACCTTTGCGCGTATATTATATAATACATTAGATTATGCACATAAAATGCATTAGATGATTTGTGAAAGGAAGTTACGAAACTGTTTACCAGTTCCTCATAACTTAATCCTGCTTCTTACAACCAGGCCATATATATCTGGGTATATTGGTCCGTCTGAGCCCTAAAAATAGTGGCAGTATACCTATGCCAGACAGGATCTGCAAATTAGTAAAAAAAAAAAAGAATCACAGCATCCCATGGACCAGACTGGCAATTAGTGGGGTCTGACTATAGTATTGTATTTTAACAACTAAACTGTCACTACATATAGTGAAACGTAGACGTTAGAATCAGGAGAACAAAGAATTCTTAGTACTGCTTCTCAAAGGATCTTAGATGACCTTCGATATAGTGCAGAATAGTAATCTTGCCGAAATGAAGGATGACTCAATTTCGTGGAAAGATGGAAAAAATAGACGAAAAAGTGGTTTTCCTTGTATGACTTTTGTACGTGTATATGTGCTCGTATTCGTAGGAAGATCATTCCCACGTAAACATGCGGAATATCTTTATTGGACTTTGTAGACGGCAGAGTCAGGTTAAGCAAGGTATCCCAGCATCCTAACCAACCAGGTTTCTTATCTGTAGAGAATATTGCATGTATGTACTGCACGCTATATGCACCATATGTAATACTTATAAGCATAATGCGGTACATATGGCATATATAACGTACGTATATACGTATGTAGGCTGAACGAATAACTAAGTGGGTAACCCGGTCCCAGAACTTGTTTTATCACGCTGCTGGAATTCTCTTATCCGTCTCCTGTACCAAAAGAAATCGTTTGGTGAGTTTCATGGCTTTGGGTCAACTTCCTTTTGACATTGTGTTAACATTTTTTCTATCTCGTCGTGTCAACTATGTGCATAATGAGAATTCTGATATGGCTTGTTTCTTTTTGTCTTTAATGGACACTGAATTGTGGCTGTTGTGTCAATTACTTATTATTCCGTTTGTGGCTTTCGATACTGCAAACTGCCAATCGGCAACGAGACCTCGGCTAAATCGGTCAATCGCTTGATAAATCACAGAGTTCTTGGGCTAATCTTACCGTTAGATTTGTCACGAATGAATTTAATCCAAGTGGGTCGTGTTTTATTTTTGCCTGATTAAACAGCAGTGTTTAACGCTTGGTTTGTGTAAAACGAAAAAAAAAGGAATCGGATATTTTTATTCTACTTGAAAATCAATTCATAGAGCGTGTATGTACGTGGTCTTGACGCGTTCGTAAATATGCTCGATAATTTAACTTATCAGAGAGTCGCTTTTGCAAGTTGCGAAATTGTCGACTAATTTTTTCTTTGAAATAAACGAAAAATTATTTTTAAGCAAAATTTTTCGAGTGTATAAAATTCAAAGGAATCTAGACTACAAAAAATCTATTCAATGTGAGATACGCTTGTAGTTTCTTATCTCTACGGAAATTAGGTTTTCATGGGGTGAAACTTCCCTCATAATTTTCAAACAAAAATATCGGAGTAAATTTTGCGTGAAAATGTTTGAAAAAATCAAATTTTTTGAATGTACAGTACGACTATTTTTTGTATAAAATAACCTTCAAAATCTACAGCATAGACTGTAAATCAAATATCGTCAAAAAAATTAACATAAAAAGAATAATAAAATTTTGCATAATCAGTGACCACCCG
Source organism: Calameuta idolon (assembly GCA_030142285.1). Classification (NCBI taxonomy): domain Eukaryota; kingdom Metazoa; phylum Arthropoda; class Insecta; order Hymenoptera; family Cephidae; genus Calameuta; species Calameuta idolon. The sequence goes on along the minus strand of JARQSV010000709.1, from coordinate 714,720 downwards.
TGACGTATTCTTCGAGCCTTCTCCTGGACATTTAATTATTTTCACCTTTCAACGTATTACAATTGCATTTCGTATATTCGAGTTTCGATTGTCTTTTGTCATTTTTTACCGACACCATTCCATTGAGTATCAACCGCGTAGCTTTACGAGTGCGACAAGGTCTGAAATTTTAAGGAGTGAAAGCTACATTCGACTTAACAAACATTACGCACGCGTCTTTGACTTGCCCATTGTCTCTTTCCAGAGTAAAGAGCTTAACTTGCGCAATAAGAAAACGTCAATATCACTAAGGAAAAAATACACGACGGAACTTGTAAATATGAACCGGAAGTATAGAAAATTCGTTATCACTCTAAGAAATTTTACCGTGTGTGTAAAAAAGAAAATAAAATAAAGTACCAGTAAAAATCACTTTGCCTATATATTTGGAATGCCTATCGTTACGCAAGCAAAGTACCAACATTATTTGCATTCAAGAATTAATATGCCAGCTGAAAACGTTCTTTATACGGAAAGACGAAATATTTACACTGTGTCTCAGACTTTCTGATTGACGTCCGAATAACAAGCCACAGTACATACAAGTACAGCGATGCTTATTTATGTAGGATATGTAGATAGATACAGCAAGGCATCCAGTACGTTATGTAGTGTCGCTGCCTCGAGAATATCTTTTGTAAATATACCACACTGTATAAGCAAGGCTGGATCGGAGTAAAGGAGCTCACGAGTCTCGTTCTAATGAATCGTAGCGTTTCTTGGTACTACGGGCTGTTACAGAGTCTACGTATTACGATAATACATGTAGGAGAATACCGATTTAGGAGGAAAAAACATTAGGAGGAAAATAATTAAAATAATAATAATATTTATATTGACAGCTTAGTGTTTGTATATATATAAAATAATGTATTAAATATATATATATATGTGCTAGAGATGTTATATACGTATTTGAGTCCTGTAGAATAAATTGGATGGTATAAGAAGCAACCGAGGAAAGTGTGAATAAAGAAACGATATAATGGGGAATGGTGGATAAATAAAAGACAAAAAAGATAAAGAAAGAAGTAACGAAGGAAGAGACGCGTAAAGAAGTAATGGAGAGTGAAGAAGTTTATACGAAGGAACTTCTAGGAAACGTCGTGCGAAAGCGTCTTCATTATCCTTGACCAACGTAGGGCCCGTGTCTGCATGGGTCCTATATACGTAGAACGTTCGAGAACGGACTAGCGGGGCCCCAGGACTCTCGATCAATTAGCCTACCAGGCTTCGTGATCCTGATCTTACCGAATGTCCAAAAGGACCAAGTCAAGCCAAGAAGATGCACGTGCTGATACTTTCTGCTTATGAAAGTAGGTTGCACCCCGTGTCCTGCATTCCTAACTCAAAGGACTATATCGATATATGGGCTGCGTGCATTGCTGGAACGTACGTCCCTGGTTCTGGGCAAGAAATATTTTTTTTAAATATATCACAAACGAAAAGACATTTTTATCGCCCGAAATGCACGCTACTGCGCCAATTTCCTTAGGATGATTTAAGAAGCGCGAAAAAGTTTTGCACGTATCCCTATAAATAATAATACCTGATCGTCGACTTTTGCTTGTTTCGTAAATGGAGTATGGTACAGAAAATCCAGTGTAAAAAATATGAGAAATAGATAATAAAAAAATATAGTAATCATCCTATCAATCTTACGCAAAGGGTCACTATCTTTTGTGTTCCTTTTCAACATTTTATCTGCGCTTATCTTTAGATGGAAGAAAGGATAATTCAACGAAAAGGTATGCAGTTTAGGGATGTACCTTTGGTACTCGTCCTGCCGTTTCCTTGAAATAAAAAATAGTACCCGACCATTGACTCTTACCTGGTTTTCGTAAATGGAGTATGGCACAAGAATTCAGTGTGAAAAATTAGAAAATAGATACTAAAATAAATACAGTAATTTTCCTCTAAATCTTATGCAAAGTGTCACTATCTTTTTTGTTCCTTTTCAACATTTTATCTGCGCTTATCTTTAGATGAAAAAAAAAAATGATAATTCAACGAAAAGGTATGCAGTCGAGGGACGTACCTTTGGTACTCGTCCTGCCGTTTCCTGGAAATATCACGCAGGAAGTTGAATCATGATTGCGAGGCGCGTGCGGCGATTTGTATTAATGCAGTGAGAATTTTACATGGTGATTACGAGGACTGCCGGCTGAATCAGCCCATTACGTTGACAAAGGACACTCGTAAGGGGTATTAATAGAAAGTATCCCTGGTATCAGTCTCTACATAATTTTTTTTTTCCAATTCGACTTACCGGAAAGAGAAAATACCATCGCTATAAAATATTCCCCGTCTGTCGTCCATATCAAAGCAAAAGTCTTAGTGTCACGCAATATCCCAATCCCATGATCCTTTTATTATTTTTATTTTTCAATTTCGAGGACGCTCCCCTCGTGAAGCACTATATGGGTACCGATCGAATGTCCGTCATAAAATCTTAATATATTCCTCTTACGTCACTGTGGCGTTTGACGAAAGTGAAAAGAAAAGAGACAATGGATAACTAAGAAACATCACTGGAGTGCAAGTGCATTGTACTCCAAATAACCAGTATACATATAGGTACTGCATGCAAGAGAGGTACCTGGAACGCACGTTACTTTAACCGGAAAATAAAAGAGTATACTAAACGTACGAAAGAGTAAAAGAGGCAACGAATATACCAAGCTCTTTCAATAAGATGAAGCGAAACAAAACCACGTGCGTGCGTCTTCTTGGTATTTTGTGATTCGACTAGTAATGAAGTAGGACCTAGTCTCATGCATGTCGCGAGGTCGAACCGAGGATAATTATATCGGCGTCGCCTGTACAAAAATCCAGTCGACAAAATATTCTGTAGTAAAAATTTGAAAAATAATAAACAACCAATACATTGCGACAAAAAAAAGCAGTGACAAAAAAAATATTAAAAAGTCAAAATAAAATTTTTTTATCAAATTTCGAGCGCTCTATAACGTACGGGGTTACGTACATTTTTAATAATCCCAATGAATACACGCAAATGTCCTGCCTATCCCGGAGAATTATTTTCTAACCGCTTACCATGTAATCCTTCTTATTTCTGTCCCATGCAAATCCCATAATTCTTTGCGTTCGTTATAGATGCTGTTTTGCTCGTCATGATATTGCCTTTAACCTTTTTAGCACAACGCTAAATAAAGCCAACGTGACCAATCGTATAGCAGCATATATGTAGGCATATGGTATAGCCTATGCCGCAAGTAACAAAGTCTACTTGGTGTCTTCAACGTGTATACTACAGTATGGTACGTAAAGGTAGATACGTAGCTATAAGTAATAGAAGCGAAGCAGAAGTAAGCAGCCATTGTTTAGTATGTGTATTGCGCCGCGGAACGTTGGTTTCACAATCGAGCGTGTGGAATCATGACGACATTATATTCATAAGACAAACGGACGTCGAGGCACTATGGTACGTTGGAAAGTGTGCTGCGCCAACGCGTGGCTTTTGCCTTTTTATACATATATAGATTAGGTGTTAGATATTTGAGAGAGAAGCAAAATAGTCAGTCGCGATAACGGATGCGCGTGCATCTCGATTTTAGATCGAAATATGCACACAGAAGAATTAATCAAGTTTTGAGGACAGGATTAGGACTTCTTTTCTTTTTTTGTTGTGATTTTTTTGAATTCTTTACCGAACGATCCTCTTAAAAAATTAGAACCCTTGGACCAATGGGCGATCGCTTGGAACGGGGAGCGTGAAATATTTTTTGACTTTTATGACCATCCTATTTCTAAGTTATGGCTTTTGGGATTTATCGCGCGGTCATTTCGGTCCTGTACAATTCGTTTTCTCGCTCGGGAAGCTTTTTACGCTGTTTTTATATCTGCCGGGATATTATTTATATATTACTACGATTTTAGATATGTATTTCTAGATGCATATACTGTAGCAAGGACTAAAATATATAGTATACCTGGTACCCATAGAATGCTCCAAAGAGAACATACTGTCGTTCCTTTTGGACGGTGTTGATCTACTATTCATCAGCGTGAAAGTCTGAGAATGATTAATGAATATGGCCGATCAAGAATTTTTCATCTTGGTTTAACAAACAGAGCTTCTATTTTATGTGTACTTAGCTTAAGATTTTTATTTCGTGTTTTTTTATCTCTTAATTTATATTATTACGTCACAAGTTTCCTATTCTGCGTGGTACTCCTCTGCAGTTAATGATTTCAATGATGTTTAATGTTCGTTCGAAATAATTTTGACAGGTCTTCAAATGGCTGATTATCAAACTGACTCAAAATGTAACACTATTAAATATTCTTTCAAGTTTTTTATTCCTAAGACAGACCTTGTGCTTCTATACATAACTAATGCTGATTTAGATAAAAATTAATAAATCGATAGTAACCATTGAAAAACCTTGAAATCTATTTTTTTTTTCATCATAATCCTAAATGATCCTATACATACAGTAAAGACGTATAAGAAATGATTATAAGCAGTAAAAAGTAACTCGTAATATATCTGCTTAAAAGATTCTAGTCTATAAACAGTAAAAAGTAAGCTGCTATATTTCTGCCTAAAAGAGCAGCAGTTAGCGACAATCTTTGTGCCATCATCGTGATATAACTGACTATATAGAAAATCAATCAATCTCACTAATATCGAAGATAATACAAATTCAAGTTAAATTCCCTCATTTTTTCCCTGAAGTAATATCTTCGATTATTCCTAACCTAAGAAACCCATTATCTTTTTAACGATGCTCGTTACGTTTTTCATCTGATTTCTCGAATCTACTTTAACCAAGCAAAGCGTATACGTTCGCAGTAACAGCATCGTCCAATTTAATTTCCATGATCCTACACCATCCCCTGTAGATCTCCCGTGTATATACATATATAATATATACATATATAACGTTTGTATAAAAAAAAATAAATTCTATTCTTACAATGATAACACAGGAAGAGAACACCAAAGAAAGGACCCATCGTCAATCGCGCGGAACGACCAGGAATTTTAATTGTAACGTTCGGCTTCGTTTATGTTACAAGTTCAAAGATTCGATTGAAGTATGTATCTCATTGTTGGGCACAATGGTCGGATCATGCACTTGGCCGTATTGCTATTCGAGCTTATTCACCTTGCGATATTGCCAGTGTTGACTTCAATGCCAACAGTACTTTGCACCATTCGATGATCAACAGACTGTGACTCAGAGTACTATCGAAAAACGAAAAAAGCACAAGTATCGGTTAAACAAATATATATATATACATGTATATAGTATCCCTATAATATCCGTGTCTCTTTGATCATGAGCAGAAAAATTCTTTCCATATTCAACTTTTTTTTATATAACTTTACGCGCGTTAATTACCGTTGAAAGACTTGATAAATGTGTTAATGCAGATTCGGCGCATCGGCATATTTCACACGACTGCAAAATCTTTAAGGATCGTTCCCAACGATTCCTTGATACTTCGTAATACCATCTTGTGTCTGGTACGTGCGAATATAACGGACGGGTTCTTTGTGAGATCCCTGAATTTTATATCTCTGTGCATATCTTTTTTATCACCCGAAACATCCTGTCTTGTAAAAAGATACTTTCTCTATTATAAAAATAACAATTGTCCACGTGTCCCTCGCTGTCAGTATTAATTTTGATAGTCCCTCCCGAAACGAAGCTTTAATCTGCCTTTTAATTCACCCAGGAAAGCACAGCAGTGCCATTGTAATACCAAGTAGCTAAAGAGTCACTCGAGTCAATTAGCTGAGTTGGCGATAATGAAAAGGACTCGTTCGTCCTGTCCAGGTCCTTATGGAGACCCAAGGAGGACGCGTGCCATTTGCATATCTCACCATGTACTACGGCCAAGTCCTGACTAACAATAAGCGAGCCTGGAATAGAGTGTCTTTCGGATAACTCCTCGAAGACCACCTACGATTTACAATGCGAACCACGAGAGTATCCTTGTCCGTTATCCTGACAGCCGGCAGGACTACGAGATCCGATCTTCTGGCATCTACGCCGTCTCACGTGAACGCGTTATATCTTTCGTAAGAGAAGCGTGCCACTAACTCACGCGCTCACTCACTCACTAACTTATTTACTGACTGGCTTACTCTGACTAACTCACTCACTCCCATGTAGCAATAACCAACGGAATCGCTAAGAAAATCAGTGGCACGAAATTGCATCCTTGAATTCTTGGTTCCTTTCACGTTATTGCATCCACGTATATTTGTGTGTACATATATACATATATATGTATATGCACTATTTATGCTTAGTGTTAAAAGGAGTCTGTAGGTGGCAGGACGATCTCGTGTTTCATATTTATACTCTCATCTGCATATAACGAGTGAGGTGTGTCTGGATGATTAAAGATGTCCAGAACGGAATCAAGTGGACTAGCATCACATTAGTTGCATTAGAATAAGAAGCCATTTGGACTGGATCATTTATTTGTTTCTCTTTGTATCTTCCTAGGGACTCGTATCCTTTACGATCGAGAATGAGAACAGACGTTTCCTTTGACACTGGAGTCTGTCTGGGAATTTTCAACTGATTCTAAGTTACATTTTTGCGCATTAGGCAAGGGTGCTTGTCGTCCTTCTCAATATGGCTAAGAGACGAGCGAAGATGAAAATAAGAAAAAATGGATCAACGATGGATATTTCATAGACCACAATTTTTCTGACCAACCCGTTGAGCCGGAGTGAAACGTTATCTCTTCTGGCAGTATACTGGTCAGACCACGATATAGTGTTACCGTATACATGTTCTCTGGATATGCACTATGGTTAGTAATACTAATCCAACACGTTGGACTTTTTGGCTAAAATTCGTTTGGTGGATATATTTGAGATAAAATTTTCTTGTAAATAATGTATAAGCAATCGATATAAAATTTATTGATTTTTAAAGAGTAGAGTATCGACTCAAGAATTTTTATTCGATATTAATATCCTCGTTTGAACTTCCGGTCGTCATTGTAATTGGAAGAATATGGGAATAGAATGTTAGGACTTTTACCTGGTCTACAATTAATTTATTATTTACTGGTGAGAGGATAGAGAACGTTTCTAGATTCGATATTGAGATAATAATTTTCTCTTTCGTTATTTACAAAGCGACTGTCATTACTCTCAATAATACTTATAGGCTCTTCCAAAGATCTTTCAGAATCGCTATTATCGTTTCTTGTCCGAGATTACATTTTAATATATACTTTCAGATACTAGGGCTTTCCTTCCTTGTAGAAATTGTCTCGTCCCGTTCGACAGGGTGTGTTGGACACGCCGTGACCAATTAGAGAAATGTCTCAGCGTAAAGGCAAAGGCTGAAAGACTTTCACCTACGTCATTTAGAATGTACGCGAAATCTTTAGCTCTATCCGGGAAGTCCTACATGACTTATACGGTTTCCTCGTGGACTGTGGCTAATTGCAGTAATTAACTTTTGGTTAGATGGATCTCATCGGTAATCGAATATCCCAGTGTAACGTGATTTCGTAGAATATAGAGTATACAGTCTTATCGTAGACTGTACTTAATTGCGGTAATGAATTTTTGGTTAGATGCATTTTATCAGTAATTTAGTATCACAATGTGGAATCATTTGACGTAGGATGCTGGGTAGGCAAGTATTTAACTATAGTGATAGTATTAGTGCACTCTTAGAAAATGTCCCTATGAAAGTAATGACCAGTCATTAATATAACTTTACCCGTGGTTTAGACGCACTCGGATGCACTTACTTTGTACTAAGAATGATGCATAGCCCTATTTCAATGCTCTGTGCTTTATACGTTTACACGTTATCGTTCCTGGCTCGGAAATAATAACTTTCCCCGTGGCTCATGCGTCAGCCTGGTACATCTTGCTGTCACGAAAAGATAATAAAAGGCGATCTGATAGTTTTTTGCAATTCAAAATTAAGCAGAAATCTTTCCCAAGAGTCGTGACAATTATTGCAACGATTCTTGACAAAATGATGGAAATTTTGAAAAACTTATAACGCTCATTTTTTTTTTTTTTTTTTTTTGAGAAATCATATTTGGCATTGCTGAAACTTTTTCTTGAAATTTCTCAATGCTTCTTTTTTTCTCTCGTCGACAGGCTTTCATGTTTAATGCAACGTTGCGTCTCGATTTCGATCACGACGAGTGCACTTCCCATTTCGTTAACAATGTCGTGAGGATCTCCGAGCGCTTGTTTTTTATCTTATAAGAAACTGCCGAACGTAACGAACAGAAACTACCGCGAATCTTACCCACAGCGAATGATTGTACGACGTGGATAAAATTTGAAAAAAATTTTTAAAACAACAGTTTGGGCATGGTAGTCATTTTTCGTATTCATCATGATCTTCCGGCCTTGGTCCGACCTGAAATCTTAATCGTTACATACGATTCAATTGTACTGCAATTAGTGGGCCTTGACTTTTTTTATTCACCACGTGTCGTCACCGTACGCGTAAGAATGTTTTCTCATGAGATTTCGGTTAAGCGATTTTCTAGATATGGATGACCTTCCGGACACGTAAAATCATTTTAAAACACGCTTCGTGATTCGAGATTGCAGTCTTCATTTTTTTGGATTATTCTTATTGTTCGTCATTCGGATAGGAGATCGCCCGTGTATGAAGGAAATCATCGTGCGAATTAGTTTCGTCATAACGATGGGTGCATAAGATAGAGAAAGAGAAAAAAAGAGATTAGCTCCCAAGCAAAAATCACGTCAGAGTACACAGGTCCTGCACCTACATAAAACACCTACATTCATCAGTTTTCACGATATTCAACCAATACCATAATACGTGCATCTCCATAATTCATTTCTTGGAATAAGACACGGATGAGACTCGTAATTATTATTCTTTAGAGTTGGCAGCCTTGGAAAGAGACCGTAGTGAAATATCTTTATCCTAAAAATTCAACCATGTGTACAATTTTTCTCTATTTTCTCCAAAAAATAATATTTATCGAAATCCTATATCCAATATCTATAATAATAATTTTCTTTATCGATTAAAACTTTCGTACTTTTTTTTAATACTTCATAACATTTCGCAATGAAATTCCCCGGTTCCTTTACACGAAGCCTCGTATGCTCGTCGATTACGCGCAAGCCAAGAATAATCGCGACTACGATCCAAGTCCGGAAAATCCAACCAGGAAATTTATTTCTTCCACTAAGAATGAGCACGAGGAATAAATCAACGTATACACGATAAATAACGCATCTCATGAGTGAAAATGACAATATGTTAGAATTCCAATTATGTACCTCGATCCAACGTAAATAAGTAATCATAAATATCAAAAAAGGAAAAAGGAATGATTCGAGTTAAATAAGAATTGAAATTTTCAAGAATCCAAAGGATTAAATTATAATTCTTCGTACTATCAGTAAATTAAGTTTAATTAAGAGACTTCGTACGTACATAGCACAGTTAACATTACGTGCCTGGTACGCTAGCTAAGCCGAAGATTTACTCAACTCAGCCAGCAACAAATCAAGCAACGTACCAAGCATAGGTATCATCCAAGGGTAATCTTCCGCATAGCCAAATGAACGGAGCATGGTACAGTGACGTCACGTACCTCGTAAGCGAGATAAAAAAAATCCAAAGACGATTCTCCCATAAAGGTACGATAGTTTAAATTATATAAAGTCCTCGGTGTATAATAATGATTCGAAAAAAAAGTAATCCTCATTGACTATCTTTGACTTCCGCGAGGAAAGGAACGCAAACGTAAGGAACTGGGCCCGCTGATCGTTTGCATAGTCGGGTGGGCGACCATTCATGGCTAGCTACTTTCCACCTGACCAATCCCACACTCTTCGGAGTACCACACCTCGTGGCGAATACCGTATAGACATATGGATTGCACATATGACAGGCACGTGCAGAAAATTCCTCACGATTGCGTATACCTATAAACAATGATATTGACCTGTGTCATTCCCATAATTTATCAGCCGTAATTTTTCAATTGAAATTGTCACGATGTGAACATACCCTTGAGAAATCTTTTTCGTTTGTTCTTTTTCTCTTTCGGCACGAGAACGCTGTCACAGTCGGACAGTCACTTTCGGACATGGATGAAAGCAACACGACCGGATATAAGTGTCACTTCCGGTTAGCATTGTGCCAACTGTCGTCGCGTGGCACAAAACAGGCAAACGAAAAAGATCCATATGTTTTGCTAACTATCTGCTCCAACCTATATTTATAGATATATCGAGGGCTACATATATATATATCTATTAATTTAATACATTGCGATGTATCTGGAATTAAGATAAACGAGTGCCCCATACTTGTAATCGGGTAGTATCTTATTCTCGTTATCGTAATAAGATAAGCTCAAAAAATAAGAGTGCCAGAGAACGTGTCCCTCTTGCGGTAACGAGCTCCCATGTATCCTGTCGCTTATTTTCTAGGTCTCCGTTTTCTCGTTAAAACGACCCAGCATCTCTATCCCTACTACTCTGGCGCACACGCGAATAATGACTTTCTCGCGATTCGCCAATCGTCGAAACACGTGGACCGAGTAGATACAAGAAAAAAAGTAAAGGTAAAACGTATTGTATACAAATTAAATCCTAACCTAACCTAACCTTAAACTTGCACAATTAACTATTAACCTTTAATGGTTCCCTTTTGCCGCCTCCGGGCTACACGGTAAAGGCGTGGCACTTCACCGGCGAGCTACGTAGACTTCATGTGAGCTAAACTGCATAGCAAAATATGCAACTCCGAGCCGAGTGCATTTTCAAGTACAATTAAAGTCCCCAATCATTTCCACCAATCACAATCGAAAGAATGTGCAGTTGGTGCAGTTTGCAGTATGTGCATCTAGGATGCAACGGATGGATGCCAAGGAGAAAGTTATTCGCTAAAGGATCCAAAGGGAACATGGTAGAGAGCCTGGAACGTATAGAAGGTGGCGGAACGGATCGGAATGGAACAGAACCCAGGGATAAAAGGAAAGAGCGGTGCAACGACTGGTGCATAGCCTGGTATTACCATATTCACGAGGCTTCCATCTCGAGTCAATGTCATGGCTTGGCGATGCGCCTCTAGGCCCCGCAACGATTGCAAAAGGAACCTTGAAGGATGTCAGTGTCAGGGCTTGGTCAGCCTCCGGGCTAAATGAAACCAGTTCAGATCGCGTATGGCTGCACCAGTGTTTTGAAACAATATTAATGCTCGCCGGCCCTATTAACGATTGGCTTCTCATCCACTCCAGACTCACCGACGTCTAGTCTCAAGCTCCGTTCACACGTGCAAGAAACCATTATCCGGGTCGGAGGCAAAAGATTGTTCATTCGTGTTTTTTGCAGATTCGCCAACTTTTTTGTTTCACAATTCAACTTTAGCCGGATCATTATTGGCCGATGTCGTTGGCCTTTTCGATATGTTACCTAACCTGATCTTGTATCACCACGGTACGTACGTGAGGAAAGTGTCGGTCACGCGTCTTGTGTTTTCTATCCGGAGACCACGATGCCAATTCCGCGACACCAAAGAGACACGATGAAAGTACGAAGAAAGTGAGTCTTCCCTCTTTATAACTCGTAGGTTGGTATACTTGTGTTTACGTATCCACCTACCTAACCGTCTAACCTAACCTAACTGGATAGTCTAGAGTCGAATAAGAATTCATATAGAACTTTCGCTCGTTGCATCGAACGAGTTGAACGTGGGTATAGTGGCGTATAGTGGATGATATTATTATTATTATTATTAATCTTGCTATACTAGAACCGGTACTACTTTGCTCCTCTGTTCTTGTCGGCATCTCGTTAACGTTGGTGAGGGACACTGAGGTCTAAAGTAATGAGCGATTAACCTCCGAGCCATTCATGCAAATTGGATTCCATCGTATTCAAATGTATTTTCGTAATGGACGTCCGTTGATAACGTCTTAAGATTTTGTTATGGCGTGTCGTTGTCTTTATACGGGTATTAAAGAACAGCGATATGGATACCGAGACGAACTTCCCGTATGAGGGGAAAAGAAATTTGAGTGAAAGTGAAGATTTGGTTTTTTCGTTCTATAGATCTTTTTTTTTTTGAAATTTTTATAGTCCGGGTGATAAAAGGTCAATTTTTGAATATGAGGTAGTAGGTGTGAATATGCTTTTTTTTAGGGTGGGATAAGTGCTTTGCTATGAAAATGAAGAAATCATCAAAAATTACTACCCACACGCTGAGAAGATATTTTCATTAAATCAGACTGGACGGCAGTATTATTTTTTGTGCCCAATTACCTTTCACCGTAACCCACTCGGGACGTATATCACGCTTACTCAGGACAACGGTTTCCTGAAAATGTCTTGGAGCTATATAGAAACACCTTCCGACATGGAGAAAGGTACATCCGGTATAATCAGAAATTTGAGTAAGAGTAGATGATAACGTGGACTTTGAAGTCATCAGGGTCATTAAGTCATACGCGTACGGGTAGACGCTCCACTCGGTTTTAACGAGTGAGAGTCTTCTTCTCCTCCTGGCGAAATTTGATGTAAAATAATTATTACCAAAGAAGGGAATGAAAACAAAAAGAAAGTAAAATTACACACGAACGTTGTAACGTCACGTATGAATATACCTTATCCATACGTGTAATTATGGGCCAGAAGTAGTTTGGCATTAAGGCTTGGAAGATATCGAATGGTAATGGGATCGATATCGTATGCGCATATAGATACCTTCGTATAGTACAAGTATCTAGAGAACGTACTGAAGTATCGAAAGCGTGTATATAAGGCATATTATAAAGGGTCTCGCACTATTAGCGAAAAAGGCTTAAGCGCAAATTCCTGTTTCTTGAACTAACATGGTCAGCGAGCTCAGTGTAATTCTACGAGCCGCAAGAACAACGTAACACGTAGCCGGGGTAGTAGGTACACGAGATCCTGATTCAAGTACTAGCGCGCCAAGATAGGGAACAGGTCTTCTTCGCGCAGGACACTTTTTAAGAGGCTCCTTTTACTTGGCGGAAAGAGACAGACGGATTGGATGATAGTGAGAGGGAGCGAGAGGGAGAAAGGGAGAGTCTCGGGGCTGAGTACTGCCTGAGTTGTTGTGGAATGGAATAAAATGAACCAACTATAGGCGGATTAGATGAGTATAGAGAAATATGCGAAAATGACTTGAGGAATTATGATTTTGGTTAAAAAAAAAATTGATGATATAGGAAAGAAATTGTCTGGTGGATCCGAGTGAGATGAGAAGGGAGTATTCGGTAGTAATTACGGGGAACAGTGATACGAGTGAGTTTGTAAGATCGCTCTATGAAAACAGGGATTCGAAGTGAATTTTACTCATTAAGGCTAGATTCCTGCACGGAACATGTGGCAGACAGTGGCTGCTCCTGGGAATAGATCCTGAGACGGGATAGCTCGGTTTCTCGTCCTGGGACGCTGCCGTAAACAGAAAGCCCTGGAAACAACGATATCCTCGGAATTGACTTTCTTGCCGTGGAGATCTTGTGCGATGCGACGAAAGGAAAAAGGAAAAAAGATAAGGGGACAAAAAGGTTTTCTCTCTCGTATACCTGCCGTAAATGGTTTCAATTATTATACCCGGGGTAGAGAGGCTAACCCGTGGACTACGTACCGGAGCAGAGCAAAGAAAAATATTACGAAAAAACGGATACACGTTACCGCAAAGCGTAACAAGAGAATTTTGGCGAGTAATGAGAAAATTTTTCGAAAATTACACGTCACGTCGTAAGATCAAAAAATAAATTTGGATTTCGTTAGGTTGAAGTGTCTTTGCAAACTTTCAAATACATTGGAGTATTTTTGTCTTTTTCTTTTGCTCCTGACAGAAAATTATCTTACAATAGCCAGCATCCTTCCTTGGTGCTCTATTCGGATGTATTATATTGATAAGGTTAATATCCCATTCAAACATGCAGCGATATATCTGGGGTAGAGAACTATTTTTTTTGTTTTCATTTCATTTTCTACGCCTTTTTTCTTTAGTAACTCGAAGATTCTGTCCCTTTACGTTTTATCTATCTTTTCCAACCTAGTACTTCTTCTACTACCTTCGGTGAGATCGACCTGATAGCCAACGAGAGTACCTAGAACTCCGCGAGTCCTGTTGCGTTGCGCTATGCCGACAGCAAAAAGTCACCGTGGTAACCTGTTCTAGCACGAGGCAGATCTCTTGACTGTCGTGATGAGACTCGATAATTTTCCTCCTTTATTGCCACGTCGGAAATCTCAGTAAGCGACGAGATCGCAATGACAGTAGTTGATGAGTCAAAATAAAAAGAAATTCACGTTAATGCATCGGAGATACGTATGAACTTCAATAAAGAAGAATGTCAAAAGTAAATGCACTGTCATTACTGTCTATTGCAGTGTCAGACTAATAAAGAATGTTTTTCAAAAGTACGAAACTTTTTATCCAGATTCAAAACTTGTTGACCAAGTGTTGTTCTACAAATATGCTAAGTAAATATGGTTATTAAATTAATTACAGTATCTAACGGGTGTCCGTGAAATGTTTTGTCTAAACCTTGTCCATTTAGTCACACGTGTCTACCCAGCGTAACGGATATACCTACTTGACTGGATTAAAACGGTCTCTACGTTTGTCTGTTTCGCACCAATGAACCTCCCCATAAGTCCGTCTCTCTCGCACTCACTACGAGTATAGAAACTTCGCAAAATCTAAGTCACAGACCTTACCTGATCGATCGGCCGTGTCGCCGCGTGTGTTGTACACGTAAAAAATGTGTTTGAAGTCGACTAGAAGTACCTAATCAGTGATCTATGTCTTACAACAAATATATACCTATATATATTAATGTCGACAAGGTTCACTCGCCGAGAAGGCCGACTAGACCGAATGCATTCACGTTCTCTCTTATTCGCCAAGGATGTCTCACCGGCACGAAAAGTCAGTCGTTAAATTCGAGAAAGAGGGAAACTCGTTAGTATTCAGAGCGACGTTCCGCGTGGGCATTCGTCGTCTCCATGAGTTGCATCGAGGTTATGTCACTACTCTAACAAGTGGGCCAACACGTAGAGCTCTCTTTCTGGTCTTACCAGGACATCATCCTAATTTCATCCTTGTCTTACACTGCTACCTCCCTACGCTTCTCTTCTTCGTTCAACACGACAAGCTCCGAGCTATGAATGCGCCGAGTCACTCTGTTATTACAAGAAGGCCCCGTTCGTCCGTGGTAGTTCCTTTTCCTTAGCGCGTCTTTCAGCCAAAGTGTGTCGAGCCAAAGACAGGCGAGTGCACGTCGCCATAACGACCCCCTGGAGAATGCTGACCAAAAAGTTCATCAGCTCGACTGAAAGCATCTGTAGACAAATTCCATACGATGCGCCCTTTAACTCGTGTTGGTTATGTTGGTTGCCATGAACCCCCGCTTCTAAAACCCTTTATTTTGTTGGCGGCGCTTATCTGAAGGAGAGCTTGGACGAACCGATGCTTGCTCTCTCTCTCTCTCTCTCTCTCTCTCTCTCTCTCTCTCTCTCTCTCTCTCTCTCTCTCTCTCTCTCTCTCTCTCTCGCTCTCTCCCCTCTCTCTCTCCTTCTCACACACCTTATGCATTATCATTCCATGTCCTGCCGCGTTTTCTACGTCCGGAATATAATGTGATAGACGTGACCTCTGACCTGAAGATTAACGAGAGATCGAAAGTGGAGACAAGACACCAAATGTGTAGAGACTAATCATTCTGGTTACTTCTTGTATGATTGGATTTGGCTGAATGATCTTTAGGGATCTATTACAAACGTCGTGGTACCTGAAAAGATCAGCTGTTATTTCTTGGATGAGCCTAGATTACATGTAAACTAAGTTCTGAGGGAAGATAAACAATGGATATGCTTGGCTTCACAGTGATCCAAGCGTGAATGGTCGTGAGGATCTTTTGTTGCGCAAGAAAATTATTGATTAAAATGTAAGCGCGACCCTATTGCTAGTGTAAGCTTCTTAACTGTAGGCTGCACGTCGAGCATCGAACTAAGAGTATCAATAGATTGGATATATACGGTGAAGAGGAACGATCAATCTTGAGTGTACCTATAGAGCAAGAAGTACGTGGAACCAGGTCTAGGTATATAAGCTTGCTCGACTCGTCTAACGAGATGGTATCACGTGGTGCGTTCATATCCTTTTTGTATAGATGCCTTTTTTTTATTGAACTAGTTCCGGCAGTTTAGCTTCAATCGAATTTTCATGTATCGACGGTGTTGAAAGTAGATTTTTTTTTGGTCCACTGTGCGGCGTCGCGGAGTTAACGAAGTTACTAGTGAGAAAAATTTTGCGAGGCTGAATCTTTATTTCTGCGCACACGTTTGTCCTTTTATCAAGCAGATCGACCCCCGGCAGACTAACCATGAAAATCATCCTGATCTTATCTGAACTCTTGAAGATCCTCGATAGCGATCGATTACCCGGCGCTCGATAAAATTCAGCATGGTTCTGAACCCGGCGCGAAGGTATCCCGTGGCGTTGGTGAATAACGATTGAACGCCCACCGGCTATTGCCGGGTCTTGGTATAAAGCGTACCAGACATCTGGACCGAAGTAGGATGCTGCTTGGGTCCATACAATTTCATAACAAGTAGGAGACGCTTGCGCGTCCTTTCGTTCAAGGAAAAAAAATATTCAGCCCCTGTAATCAGATTTCGATTAGCGATTCCTTTCGATAGGACTAATCCACCAAGAATCGATCGTGCTGATCTTAAAAAGAAAAGCCAAAAAATTAAAAAGTCAATATCACACGACTCATAAAAAAATACGATTATGCGCGATAATCGCTAGAATTAGCATAAAAAAATTATACAAATTTCGTAACTAATGCGAACAATGTAAAATAACTCATTCAAATGTCTGAAATCCATAAATCACTAGGAACTACATACCAGTATAGATTTTACGTGTAGTACAGATTGTATCGTTAACAGTATACATATACATCGCACTATAGAGTGGGGTCACGTTATAACCTACTTTCGATAACCAGAAGATAGACTCCTGTCAGGCTCACCTTTATCTTATTTTATTCCACACGCTCCTGGCATGACTAACGAAATAGGTTCCATGTCCATCTTGAAGAGACTCCAAGAATGTTTTTAGGTTAACGGGCCTCCCCTTCGATCATGATCACGATCGTAAGACGTATGCCGTATACACCAACCGATTCCCCACGATCGTATTCCATACCTTTGAAAAATTCTTTCCGTCGCGGTTCGTTAATTGCGCGACACGCGCGCCGCCGGTTTCAGCCGACAAGAAACGAGATAACTAGACGCGAGACGATTATAGCCGTGAGTTTTCCAGAATCGACGTCGAACTTCTAGCAATTATTAGAACTCTACATGTGCTTCCAACATTATTATTATTATACAGTTCTCATTAGTTGCTACGATATATACATGTATACATACGCACATGCTTATAAAATACATGCTTTCCATGAGTAAAATTATTCTGCGAAGCTGTCTATACTAAACGATTCCTGTTAACGATCCTAACATCAAGTGGCAGGGTCATCGAATCGATAACGCGATAATAATTAACCTTTGCATAGATTTGATTTAAAAAATCCATTGGACTAATCAGAATAGGGAAAAAAAATATTTTTTTTTAATTCAATAATTTATTAACGGTACTCACGGATTACATGATTGCCAACTACGTAACGAGCGTCATATTTCTTTTAGACTGGCTTGGGCTACCGTGAAAACGTTTTACCACCCGATGATTAATAAATCGTCGATTCTAGTTGCGCTAATAAGCAAAATGGCGACGGCATGCGTGGCTCGTACGATCCGATCTTTGAAGCACCTAAGGATCGTGAGAGCGCGTGAGCCCTGCGATCGGTTTAGACGAGTTTCGAGTTTTTTGCTCGTCTGGCCGATCCGGTTGATGGATGGTCAGCGCTAGACAGCGCGGTCGGCTCTTTCGCTTGATTTCCTTTTTCAAAAGGATCCAGAACGAGAGAAAGATAAGGAATGAGAGAGAGAGTGAGAAGGGGGTGGAGGCGGGAGAAGCTATATACAGTCATAGGATTATAGGGATACGAAATATTTCGTCGAGCACCGATGCGACTAATATATATCATTGTTACGTCGAGTTTATGCGAAGATACTAAAAACTTTGACGCGTCAAAGAAACTACTGGCTGTACAATTCTTTGGCATCTTGATTTATTCCTCCACTACGGCAATATACGTGCACAGTCAATGTCAATCTGATAAAAGCACTTTTGATTCAGCCGTAATTACCCAATCTTCTTTTCCATTCGTTTTTTCCATAAAAAAATACATACCAACCGAACCACCCTTGCCAACTAAAGAACAATGCTCACGTTTTTGTATGGTATAATTTCGAGCCTCCTTAAGAGACGAACATACTGACGATCCTTTCGACTATCTCGCAGTCTCACAGACCAGGGACGTAGACATAAACACAAGAATAAATCACCACAACACTCCATTAACCATTACCATACCTAAAAAAATTGCCATCGTTTCAAAAAAAATCATTCTATACATATAAGAAAAAAAATCCATAAAAAAGTCAGCTAACTTTATCCATCATTAACCATATTTCATTTCGCCCTTAAGATCCTCCAAATGGTCTTATACGCCCCCTCGAAAAAATTTCACTTTTTTTTTAACGATTAACCCGTCCCCGTCCTCTTTTACAAGGCTGACATCTCGTTCACGTGATTGTCGGCCTCACGTGCTATTCGCCAAAGCTACAACTTACCTATACAAGGACTCTGTGTATCTCGTGTCTGTACCAAAAATGCATACTTACCATAAAAATGAAAAATTAAAAAACATAATAAAATATAGTCAGCACTCGGTACCGGTATCATCATCGCAGGTGGCAGAAAGATGGAAGCGGCCTTAGCGACGGCACGAGAAATGGCAATGTAAAGTAGATTGGCAGATAATGCATAAGGGCGCGTTTACCGCACCGTAGATAGGTAATAAGAGCACGTGGAAGATAATACGCCGCTCGTGTAAGGGGTGTAGAAGGTGTGCGTTATATCATTGCGCGAATTCGCGGTACGAGGATACATGTGTGTAAGGTGTGTATAGGTGATTTCGCATAAAGGCATGTGCGATCGCGGTCAGTCCGCTTGATAGGGGTCTATTGACGGTTGGTATCGTTGTGGGATAATCGTAATGGCGGATAATGACACACCGTCGTTGGAACGTTGGATGGGCAGTATATTGTCTAAGAAAAGTATGGTAGAGCCAGAGATAATATATAAAATGACGACTGGTATCCGTTTACCCTGTCATTGCGTTCACCTGTACGTCTGCGGAAATTGTGGTTACGTTGGCTTCGGCTCTACTCGTGTCTTTCCTATTATAGTACATTTTACAATGTGGAATAATAATAATAAAAATCGTTAAAAATTTTAACGAAGTTAATTTCAAATTGATCACCGCTTATATCGTTACGAACAAATTTTAATAATTGTAAGTCTGCATCTTTTTTTTTCTGTACGAGAAAACACGGTGCATTGTGCAATTCTGTATTACGTATGACTATAAGGATTGGCTGAAATCGCAGTACCAGTTCTTATACTGGATAAACGGCTGTTATGATGAGTTGTTTAATAATGCCGGATAAAATGATGAGGGTCGTTTAGAAAAACGTTTTCTTTGTACAAACACAAGGTTTAATGATGATCTTCAAAACTTTTTTTCAAGAAAAAAATGATGTATTCTTCATATTTTTCAAGGATTTACAATCGACAGGTAGGAGGATGCACATGGTATTCTGCAATGTGAACGAAAAGTGTTTGGTTGAGTAAAACGTTTGAATTGCATAATATGGGGAGGAGAGCCTCAAGGCCCCAAGATTTACGTGGTATTTCGTAGCTGGCAAATGACTACCGATGTTCCCTGGTATCAAGCTTTAATTTGCAAGGCTGCGACAGCAGTCGACACTTATCATCTCTGTATACAGGGAGGCGAATAATAATGTAGCAAAGGCCGCTGTCGAGCGGGCCTCAATCTTAATTAAATCTATGGCAATTATTTTGATATGGCTTGGTCTGCTCATCTTCGAAACTCTCGTCCGCTACTACTACTGTTACAATTACTAACCCACTGACTACTATACCACTACTACTTTATACTCATCGCGAATTATACCGTGGTCTTCTATTTGGGCCTTATTCAGAGAAGCCTGGGTCAGTCTTATGATTACAGGTACCTATATCTTGAATTATAGCCATAATACCTGATTTATCCGGCACGCACTTTATTAATAAAAAAAAAAATTCCTCAACGTAATACGGTTTGCATTTGGAAAAATTTTTCATGTAAATTATTACGTATAAAATAATCATTGTTTCACGCTAATTAGCAATTTCATTACGTATCTGTAATTACTGTTAAAGTTTAAAGAGTTAAAGTGAATTTTAAACGGAAGATTTGCCAGTAATCTGATTTCGTAGAATTACTATCTGCAACTGTATACGTATATGTTTAACAATGCTTCTTCGTGTGATCGATTTGTATGAAGGGCAAATAAAATCGTTCGTTAACATTGAAATGTTTCCATTGCAAATTCCACACGACAGTTAGATGGCTATTTGCACGCGCAAAGAAACTTGGCACGCAATGAGTTAGACGTGTCGGGCCTGAGGATAAATTTCCGCCTTTCTAAGCGCATGCAAATGAATTAAGCTCATGGTTATCCTTGCATTGGTCAATTGAAAATTCTTCTAAAGCGTGAGAATGAGAAAGAACAAAGAAGAAAATTGGCAGCAGCAACAGCCAATGAACGGTTTTCCCACCTAATTCCTATTAGAACACACGTGTCGGGAATTATCCGAATGATCATCATTATCATTTATTGGACGACCATAATATACAGGAATGTAAATCAATAGATTTATTATCCACGAACACATTTAGATAGCAGACTTATCGGAAACTGCCATCCAGCTTCTATTTTATGGTAGTCAGAAAAAGGTGGCAAGAATTTTTTTTCTCAAGATTAATCAATTCAAATATTTTCTTGGAATATTCAGCAAAATCTAATCCGTCTTGTTTGGATTAATTAAGAATGGCGAAGTGAAAACAACTTTACACGGGTAAAAAGAATCGCGCGATGCAAGTCACTACGTTAAATTGTCAGGTGACACGTTATACTGTAATTTAATCATAAACATGTCTACACCGACTGTCCATATTGCATTGCATATACATAAGTACAGCACGGTACAAAAATATTGACAATGTTTAACGTGCAAGCAAGCATATTATTAGTCTGTCATAATTTCTACATCTTGCCGTAAACGTATGCGCATGCATACGAAATACCTTAAAGTCGACTATTCTTTTATTACAATTCCATAAAAGGATCAGGATACCGTTACTCGTGCATTTTTTCAGTATTCGCATATATTATCGTCACATGACGCCTCCGCGTATCCCGATTCTGGGTTTCTGTTACACGCTTCAGAAATAAGTATAAAAGGTCGAGTCGAGTACGCTAACCGATTAAAGTACCGTTAAAATGTTGGCCAGTATGTAAATAGCTGGAGTATGTGCATCCGATTGTCTTTTATTTGTTACACATCCCAGTTATTTCCTGACACAGTGTATATGTAGGTAAAGAAGAAATTCCAGGTACGAGTATTGCAAGGAAACAAGGATAATCTTGGTTTAACTTGATTTTCTGTTAAAATTATATATGTATACGGACTATAGATATATTTAAAACAAAATGGAGTCTTCTGTTCCTAATTCAAATATAGCTACGTACTTATCGCCGCGTGAAATGGTGTCATCAACCCGTATAATACGTGTATTATATTATATACTATAGTCTACAAAACTATAGTATAAAGAGCCGTGAAACGTTCACCTGAATTTTTGCTATGATTAACCTAGAGAAAGTGTAGTTCGCACCTTTGTGGTATTTCCAAGAGGTCCGATAGCTTAGGTAGAAATAAGTACATAGCCATGCGTCCCAGGATCCCATGAAGTATTATTATAGGCTATAGTGCATTTCGCATAATTCACTTGACATCTGTTTAAGAACTCAACCCGTTGTATAAAGACACATGATGTATTACTATAGCGAGTGGCAGAATAGACGCGGAAGGAAATTCAAAGAATTCAAGAGTTTCGGAGTCTCTCATTCTCATACGTTACGGTGGCTGTTCGTTCCAGCACGAACTGCTTGGAAATAAAGGTATAGGTAAATCGTGCGACGTATATAGCATAGGAGCATTCTAAACCCGAGACGAGGGCTCACGTTAAGGAGAATAAAGATAAGGAAGAAGAATTGAAGAGAATGCCAAAGAAAGAGATAAAGAGAAAGAGAGCGCAAATTATAGAGAGGGAGGGGGAGAGCCGTTTTCTCGAATTCAAATAAATCTCAGGAGCACGTTCCTCCTTTCCATAGTTTCCCTAAAAGAGAGAATGGTGGGAACCCAAAGGAAGAGTAAGTGGAATATAGTAGGCAGCTAGTTGTATACATGTATAGTGTATAGTAGTAAGTACAGGTATACTATAAGATCGGGATAAACGTCTTTTATTAGTTGTATACATGTATCTACATCTATACTTCTGCATGTCATGAATGTGTATGTATATTAGCATAGGAAATAACGAAGATGAAAAAGGTACTTTGATTGCTCTCTAACCTGTATCGACGGAATGGCTGAAGTCACCGGTCCCAACCGGAAGGTCCTCCTCGTACGCAGGTGTAGTGTCGTCATCGGCATAAACAAGTATCACGAATGAAATCACAAATACGAGCCGACGGAGCAGCATCTTGAAGAGACGGAATGCTCGATATAGGTTAGGCCTATCCTTACATTCTCGTTGTCTGGTTTCTAAGATGGGGTACCACTACTGCTGTAGTACCGTGTCACGAATCGCACTAAAATTCTCCGCATTGATACAGGAGAGTATCTATACGAGAAGTTGGAACGCGCGATCCATATTTTTGATAAAATTAAAAATAATCGATCAAGGAAAGATCGAGATATTTTTCATATCCCATTCCTGTAATTCGAAGGCACTTTTTTTTTATTGGTTCACTTACGAGTTATCCGAGTCTCAAGAATGCGTTTCTTTTTTTGGAGTTATTTTTGTCTATTACTATTGCTCGTGTCCGCGAGAATGAATTTTTCATAAATTCAGCCAACCGTCCGCGACAGTTTCTCCGTCTCGAAGCACATGGTACACGGTTTTGTTTTTGTCTTCCTTCCGTACGCCGAGCTCGTTTATGGGCTTTGTATCGAGAGCGAAGTCAATCTTGGAAGTTTTGTTTACGCGTGCTACTTGTATTTAAAGAAGTGTCTGGCGCACGAGTCCATGCCGCACTGGCCGGTCAGGTGTTTCAAGGAGCCGCCATCAACAGCTCGACACCTGGTGGCACGCTATCGAACTCCCTTCCTGGGAGACATTCTCTTCTCCTGGGTTGAGCTGGAACCTTCTCTTAAGTGTAGAGCCTCTGGGGAGTTTCATTCATGGGATCCCATGGGTAGAGGGAAGGACCGTGTACGAGTACGTGGGAGTACGCGAGAGAAAACCTATCGAGTATTACTCACAGTCAAACCTAATGGGAATTCTTACGCCATTTGAATTAATTTGAGGTCGGTAACGATTCTCGATCGAGTCAGCCAAAATTAATTTTTATTTTTATCAATTTTCCGGATTATCAAGCACTCTCTTAGACTATATATAATAACTATATAAAATACTAAGCACAAGTTAAATAACACTGCGTGATATAGGTATGCACTGTTTTGTTGAAAATTCAATATTTTGTTTTGTAAATTAATCATTTTTACCTGAACGGCAATATTTATTACTTATTGTAGTTCTTTATTTATTTATATTTATTATTTATATAGATTCGAATCTTCACTTTGAAACAATTCATACGTTTTTTTTTTGGTCCTTTCAATATACCACCAAATGTATGTACAAGTTCTTTTGGGAAATATATGGGGCTATAACAGAATGTCTACCTTTATGTACGTTCTACCGTTGACTCGAACAAATGAGGCATCTTCATGGTATTTAATTAAGCCTTGTCCCAGAAAAAAAGCTGGAGGTACAGGAAGCGATGGGTTTCGAGTACGCGTGCAGCGAAGCGTGCTTCGTACCCCGTTACGGGACAAACTCATTGGCGTCGCATCTTCTATTACCAATCCCTAGATGGCACTGCGGCTCGTACGGTTTCCGCGTTCCTCTCGCATTTTATCTCCGCGACAATGCACGACAACCGCTTCGAAACTCTACGGGCTATTCTGGGATGCTGCGAGGTTTGTCGTTTCCGTGAATTATCCATGGGGCACTGGAAAGAGGTTGAAAGATACTCGAGAGAGCCAAGAACAGTGGAGAAGAAAAAAAGGACAGAGGAAAGAAGTAGAAAAATCTCTGTATTAATAAGGCAAGCAGCGTAGCGAAATTACCATCCTTAGTGAAAGCATATATGCCTTTATGTAAATAACCGACAAAAATTAAGTAAAAATTGACCATTTTAGACTACAATATTCCTTACCAATGATTTCGCGTTCTCCGATTGGCTTTCACGGGAAGGGAAATTCAGTCTGGATTTTATTACGAGAACTTTCGTTCCCAGTGAAAACAACAGTAGGATATATTTTTACGATAAGAGCAGTTGTATAGTAAAATTATTTTTTTATTTATCACTATCTTCCTGTCTCTTTAATTCTCATTGTTTCTTTAGGGACAATAATAATCGGTACTTAGTTCTATTTACTTCAACATTCTACCAGGTGAAAGTTTTCATTTTTATAATGTAAACTGCTCCAGCGCCACTAATGGAACCCTCAGCATTCTCTTGTACTTTCTTTTAATTAGTATTACTTTCGTCAAATCTGCTATACCATAACAGTATATCTATACTTACACTTTTATCGATCAGAGCCAAGTACGTGGAGTTCAGTCGCCTAAACAAAACGTCAATTCTTTACATGGTAGGTAGCAGGTACGTAGTTACGTGTACATTCGACACCTGTGACTATCCGGTAATTACGCAACACGTCCATCTCAAAGATCTTCACTGAAGAGTCTTGAGTGTGCCAGGGACTCTGGTCTAAAGATAAAAAAAGGCTCCATTCATACGTAAAGCCTTAACGTTCTCCATTTATAATTCCTAAGTGATCGAACGACAGTGTAGGTGTGATTGAGTATTATTTTTAATGACTCCACGTTGATCTGTAAACCAAAAGCTTGTTAGAAAATTAAAAAAAAAAAACAATTCGAAACATTTCCTTTCAAAGAATGTGAGAAATATTTTTGTTTACAAATTCAAAATTTTATATCAACCATTCAACTCAACTCTGTTTTTTGCATATATGGATCAACGATTTTTCCAATAATTTATCATGCTTTTTATACAGGACCTACCATTCTGGACATACGTCAAGATCTAATTCCAAACCCGATGATGATTACCAACTTTTCAGTACGAAAAGTCGCACGTAGCGTTTTCATTAAACCGACAATGGAGTATAGCGGTGCCGAGACGCTGCGTACCGGGTTGCCCAACATGATCCGCAGTAATTCCAGCTGATTCCCTTGGACTAGGTTCCCGCTCGCTACAACTTTTTACTTATTGTGATGATCATTTGCCGTGGTTAGTAACGGTAAGCATCATTGCCTAATGACGATAGCGGACCTCGCCGACGAGAAGGACTTTTTTCTTCTACCAAGTAAGTTCGAGACCTCGTTTTTCCCTATAGCCCGTTAATTATAATAACTCTTGTTTATCACATCCTCATATACTTCTATTTCCGTTTTACCATACCCAGCATAAGAAATACCTCAATCATACAATTTTGAGCATTGCAGCACGATACCGTGTCACTGAAAAAAAATGCATACAATAAAATTTAATATACCGTGTCCGTTCTCTTACGACCAGCCTAAACTGTAGACTAAACAAATGCCAGGACATTAGCGATTCTCATGTTACAGTGCGCAAGGAGTGTGCAGGACTTCGAATATTTATGACCTCAAATTGGTTAGAAAATGCGTCGGTAACTCCCATGTTATTTACGAGCCACAGGGCGAAGATGACGATGAGGTCTGGAGAGACGTTTTATAAATGTATGCAGTATACAAGTAAAGACCACCGTATGCATTTAATGTATAATATGCATAAGGTACGCGCCGTGCGTTATGATATATCAGAACGGTTTGCACATTTGGAATTGTTTTCAGATGCTGTCGGGAGGATCGGCAAACGAACTTATATGGTAAAGAAGAATTTTTGTTTCTTCGCAGTCAGGATAGTGCAGCTAGTTTATCGTTGCAATTGCTACTGCATCGTGGTGCACCTGCCGGAAATGCGGTTACTATCTCTTCTAACACTGTGCCTGTGCATCCTCGAGGCCGGAGTGTAACTGCCTGTAGGAGAACAAGCTGTAGTCGTAAAATCGCCTGGTTCAATTTTCGAGTTCCACATTCTTCAGACTCGAAGCGGCCTGCCAGAGTCAATTTGCCAGGGTCCGTAGGGGTCACGGTACCTACTTGACCGCAACTGAATTTACCGAGCATGTCCGGATATGGACGTAAAAGTGTCCCCTGTTTATACGATGTTCTACTGGGTTCGCTTATTATATATTTAGTATCTGTACTGACTCTAGACAATGTACTATACTGTACACGAGCAAGCCACTTGTACAATTTACAAGGCGAATATTCTTGTTTATATCTGGATATTCATTGTGAAAGAGTACAATGCACTCAATGACTTATTTTGCTCTTCGTTATGCACGTTTTATTTTTACAGTTATGTAGTATAGTGGTTGGTTACGTAAAATTTTTATATAAAATTTTCTGTCTGGAAAATGAAGAATGAAATTTTGTACATTTTTACAGAATGGATTACGTAGAAGTTATTTTATTTTTTCAAATTATTTATTTCACATTATCTCTCAATGGAGCAATTTACGTCGTATTCTTTGATGTATACAAATTTTCGCAATTAAAAAAAATTTTTTTACAAATTTGGTTTTCAGGATTTTACCGTGCGGCGATTTGTATTAGTAGTGGAAAGATTCTATGGGACTCGAATAGAAATTAATGCACTCTAAATCATCAGTACAGTTTGAAGGTCCAATCAGCCATACATATATCATCAGAGTACAGCTATATCCTTACGGTACGACTACATTCCTCAGATGTCACAGACTGGGATGTCAGAATATCTCTTTGATCTGGCCACTGATCAGAAGCATCTTGCTGATTGGTGAGTGAAGCTTATACATCCTATACGATCATTTATCGTGTCTCAAAATGGAGGATCCGAACGGCTACGGAGGATTAGTTTTGATTGTTCATTCTACTGACACAATAATGATTTCCAATACAAGGAGCCTGGTCCTGAATGGCAAGATCCTTTTTTTGAATAATTTAATACGCAGATCACATTTGTGCTCTTTTTCTGGATCTATCTTGATCCTCTTTATTACGTCATAGTGTTCTTACGTAAAACTTGAGTGGTTTTTAAACTTTATACATATATGTATACAATTTTGTTTCTTGGATTCACGAGAATCTAATTTTAGCTTTGTTTTTGACACACAATTTTTTATGCACAACAAAGATATTACCTTAGCAACTTTTATACGGATATAGGGGAATTTTTTTTAAAGTTGTTAAATTTTCTGTACTTTGAAAATTCTTTATATTTAATTTATATTATCAATGACTTCAGCATCGATTATACTGCTTTTAAAAATTTTACAAATTAACCTGATGAACCTGATTAGATTGTTCCTAGTTTCACGTTGTTCTAAGCACACGAAGTATATATATGTATATGTGCAGAAATTTAACCAACTGTACCTTTCTTTTATTTGTAATACGTTTCTATATGTACACAGGCAAACTTAATATTCTTCGAAAATATTTATGATTAGATTAAGGACTGATCAATATCAAACTAAACATCTCCAAACCTATAGTTGTACATTTAACGTTCGTTACAGTCGTCCGCAGGATCTACGCTGTCAGTTATATTCTTTGATAGGTATAAAAATTTTAATAATTATTGCCTAACCCGAAATTTCTAGTCAGGTGCCGATTTCTTTGATCCGGGTCAAGACTCAAGAGGTCAAGGCTATATTTTTACTCGTAATATTATGGGAACACGTATAAGTTTTGATCTTGTATTATTGCCCGTCAGTAATATCATTTGATTTTAAATCAAATAATCGTGAATGCAACAAACCTAAATAATTATTCCCAAATTGGAATTTCATATTCATTTATAGACTACCATAGATAGGCAGCGCGAGTGGATGCATGTATAGAAAATAATTCAATATAATACATAAAAAATGTTGACTTATATTTTTAATATACTTTTATTTACTTCTAATACAAGTTTGTAATATTAAACAAATGGTACTTGGACTGTGTAAATTTTCCTATCCTTGTCTTACGTTCATATTTTTTGAACCATGAAAATATAGACGTCCTATATCCTCTTATACGTGCAAACGCCATTTATCTATTAATAAATTGCAAATTTGAGTATTTTTTTTTTAATAGCCTAGAACAGATTTATAAGTATGTTATGCAATTTCCATAGGTACTTGCCTTCCTAACAAAAAATCAATTACCTAATAACAAAATCATAAATTTTTATTAAATTTTACTTATAAATATAATATGTGCAATTTTTATTATATTTACCATTTATATTTATACTAATCAATTATATGTATCATCATTAGCTTCGGTTATAATTGCAATAAAATTTGTTACCACTCGCTGTGTTACTAATGGATCTGCGTCATAGGGCGCCCTCATATTTTGGACATTATCTCAGCAGAAGAGTGAAGCTAAAATATTTCTCAATTTAATTTCTCTTAAACGTATTGTATTCTTTTATATCAAAGGAAACGAAAAAAGTATACGTTAGACGATCGTTCCTTGTCAGATGCTTAATAATTAATTAACAGTTCAGACATCCATTTATCCTGGAAGCTATTTCAGAAAAATTTGTTGTCTTCGATCAATTATTAATTTTTTTCTCTATTCTTTAAGCCATTAAAAAAAATGCAAATTTTTATTTGCACGCAATCAAAATAATTCGTGCGTACTTAGTATTAAATTAAGATGAAAAATTCGCTTTCATTTTCCCAGCGCCTCTGTCGAGATAAAGACAAAGGCAAATTGTATCTTAGCACAGAATCGTTATCGAGCATAGCACTGCGCGAGCATGAAAAACAAAACTGGTGATAACACATGACTTTGTCTGACTGGCTCAGGCGAGGAAGCCAAGACTATAAATTTTGAAAAATTAATAAAGCATCAATTTCTTATCAGTCTCATCACTAAACGACAACAATGCATATCAATTTTGAAAAATTGTATGATTCTTTTTAATATGCCTAAGGCGTTATCTACAAAGATAACAAAATTTGTATGAAACTATCGTTACCTAACACAGCTATTCGCGCTGGCAAGAAAAAGCAAGACTCGTAGTAAATTATACGTATCCTTAACTAGCTTAAACGTGGAAGTCAAAAGACAGATGAAAGTGTTAATTTTGAATAATTAATAAAACAAAAACATTTATTTCCATCAGAGCTACAAGAATGAACTTTGAAAATATTTTTAAACTAATCATACTGTTCAAGATTCCTAAGGCGTTATCCGCAAAGGGAAGAAAAAAAGTTGAATCTTTATAGAACAATTGTTACCCGGTACAGAGAACTGCGCAAGCAAGAAAAACAGGGCTCGTAATAACGAGTAGCTTTGCTTGACTCGCTGGGGTAGAGAAGCCAAGAGGCAGAGTGCGAACAACTTCCCATGAGTTCACTGCTCGGAGGAACAGCAGCGGTGGTCTTCGTGTGAAGTTAATTGTTTCTGCCAACTTCTTACAGTGCTCTGCTTCTCCTCTGTTTTCTCTTCTCTTTTCTTCTTTACTCCCTCGTTGTTTCTCTCTATACGATTCTTTCATTGTATCATTTATTTCCTATCGTTACTTCCACTGCTGATTACCAGATACACTGTCGTTTAACACTATATTTAATTTTATTATTTTCTTTCTCTTCCCCCTTCATACACTTTATCATCCCATTAATTATCCGCTACACTTAATATTATCTTGAGAATGTGCTTGTTGACTACTATTGTACAAAAAATGAAATATAAAATCTCTTTTGCGTTTCGACTGATGGACAGTCCAAAATTATACTTGGAAGGCAATAATTATTATTGAAGTTGATATGTCACAATTTTTTATTACTGTTATTGATAGTAAATGAGGTAATAAAAACGTGACAATTTTATTCTAATAAAACCTCCGGCTTTTTCGATGTTTCAAAATTGTGGAAAAAAACGAGTATTACACGATCACCATTAATGCCGCTTTCGCAATAGCGACATCCTGGCTACTTTTGTCTTACAGGTCTCTGATGTGTATATACATATATGTATATATATGTATATATTCAGGTTACTGACAATAAAAGTGAAGTTTATTATTTAGCTTGTCTATTTCCGGCATGGCGCTTCGTCGTCCTGTTCTCGCAATAATGGCCAACGTCTCCCTTGCGATTCACGTTTGCCAGCGCTAGTTATTAAGGACAGTCTATACAGTAATTTTAATGACACGCGAGAGCAGTGGCGGCTTCACCTATTAGAGAAACGTCACACGCATTAATGTTTTTGTACGTTGAAGATGATACGAGGAATCATTGGCAGGTTAAAAAGTTTGAATTTTTTTTTAAAACGTATTTATAATAAATAGCCTTGTAAAAAAAAAGTAATGGGTACTTAAGTCTTACGCGTAGATATAGATAGGAGAGCTCAATTGCGAAATTTAGTATGGTGAACGTGATTCTTCCGTAGAACTTTATCCTTGAAC
The DNA here is from genome assembly GCA_030142285.1 of Calameuta idolon. Lineage (NCBI taxonomy): Eukaryota > Metazoa > Arthropoda > Insecta > Hymenoptera > Cephidae > Calameuta > Calameuta idolon. The sequence goes on along the minus strand of JARQSV010000709.1, from coordinate 683,780 downwards.
GAAATGCCGGAATCATCAAATGATTTTAGATCATTTGTCGATCTATCAATAAGTCAACCAACCTTAAATTTTCGCACGGCACCATTACGATCTGACCAGGATATTTCTTTTGCTTAAGTAACATCCTGGATCCATGGCGGATATTAGCTGGCCCCAATGGTGATCCTGTGATTACTATACGATGGCCAATAGTTGTTGAGAAATCCTATTTGAATAATATCCTTTTCCTATAATTACGTCGATCACGAAGAAGACGTCTATTGTTTTCTCGACTGTCACAATGTTGCATTCATTACCGAAGTCGATACTTACTGCTTTGTAGCCTCTGACACACAATGACTATCAATGACCTCAAGAATTTTATCAATTACAATAAACATTTCCAATGTTCAATAATTTTGAAAATTTTCTATAATAATAAAAATACCAAAAAAATAACAAAATTTTCAGCATCGTACAGCTAATCTCAAAAGTAACATAAAATTATCTTCTTTTATATGATCAATCTTAAACAGCCGAACCAGTCTTCTGGTACCTTAAGAGATGATCTTGATGATCTTTTACGATGCCATTTCGTGCAAGAGTAGAGACGCACTGGTACTCCGTACTAAGAATGAGCCTAGCACGCATGATACTCATATGTGCAAGTTAACTAGTCCTACAAAACCGGTGCAATCAGGTTCATATACTCGCAAGGTATCCTTATAACCTGCGCTCGGCTTGATCTTGTGTTAAAAAATAGAATGCCGTCTTAAACGTAATTGATACGAAGAAACGTTTCTTCTCCTTTGCGCTTTACATATACGCCAGGTACATTTTGCTAATCATAGTCTGACCCACCGCTACTTTTTATTCATCCAAGTACCAACGTTCGAAACTAATACTTCTTCGTGGATGTTGGTGCACCTTTGATGCTGGGGACATTCAACCCTTCTTTAATATGTACTCCTGGACGTAGGCTTTACCTCGTGTGCTGTTGAACACTATAAGATGGGTGGGAGAGCCAGTGCCGCCATCTATACATGTTTCCCATTGTGTTTACCTTTCGTCTGTGAAATCTTTTGTAGTTGTCGCTATTACCGATGTCAGGTTCTTTTAAGACTTTCTTTACCGACTAGGTATGTACTGTGCTTTTAAAATGTAAGGGCCTTATGGGATTTTTGGACTACTGTGAAATTTCTAATTAAAATACTTCGTTATGCATACTCTACCTCATGAGATGTCTGCTTCTTTGATTTTTAATTACATTAAAGAACGTCCGTCAATTAATAGATGATGTACCGATTTTGGTATTATCAAAATTTATCTAAAATGATAAGATACGTATTGATTATTATTTTTTTCAAGATCAATTTTTTTAGATCTGTCAATTATACACGGAAGAATTTTTCATTAATAATTACCGTGAGACTTACGGTATTTCGTACGCATTACCTATATATTTAAAAGCAACTCACGAAAATATACCAATAAAAAGTAAAGCATGACAGGTCAGGTCTACTGATCTGTACGGTAAAAATGTCGAAACTCGAAAATATATATGTATATGTATAGTGTGAAAATTTAGCTTCTACCTTGTTGAATTTAAAGTTATCTAAAACAGCTGAATTATCTTTTGCGCTACATTCAATTTTATCATGGAGTGCATTACTTTTCATACCTTTCAAGTCAATCATAAAAAACACTGTGACTTTTTGACGTGTAAACATCTATAGCAGCGGTATGGGCCTAAATTGGAACAAATGAAACGGAAGTGTGTAAGGGAAAGTGCTCTATCTATCTATGCGCAGTACCCTAGTGCGCAGCTACTTAAGCGCTCGAGAGTTTACGATTGAACATTCACTTGTTTGCATTTGTTTATATGCAGGATGAAAATTGAAGCAGGCTACGAAAGTCACTCTTACCGGACTCAAATACGGCCGGGAAGACGGTACCTTCAACTCGGGGAGCAAGAAAAAATAATTTATTGATGAGAATGATAAAGTAGGAGTTCCTCATTAATGTCGATTCATAAAGAGAAATGACATTAAAATTGAATTTAATTGGAATTATTTTTTTGAAAAATCCGCCTTGTGCACAAATCCTCAACACACCTTCGTTCCTCATTTTCTCGCCACAAAATGTTTACACATCAATATCTCGAGTACTAGCAGACTCGCTCCTTTTTTCTATCTTTTTCGAAAGATTTCTTACTGTTTAGTTAAGGTCGAGGTACTCGGATCTGCCGTCGAGAGATAGTCTCGACGTACCGATTTGCTAGACAGAGGCGAATGCCCGACGGAGACGTGGACAGGCAGAGGTCCGCTGAGATACCGGCGCCCCGCTGGAGAGTGACAAAGGGCTGTAGAGCGGGCGGTGATAAGGTTTTTGATACGGTTAGGGGAAGGGACCCCCTGATCCGAATAGTGATTTTTGGGGTCAGGCTGTCGTCCGATGCCCTGGGGAAGCGTCCCTGGAGGAACTCCAATTGTTATGTACCGATTCGCTAAGAGACGATTTCCATTTAGTTTAAAGAGATGACTCGACGGAAAGGATAAATGTCATCGGCTATAAGGATCTCGACCAATCAGAATGATCAGTTCTCAAATTTGACTATTGTCAATTGTCTGCTTTTAATCAGTCTCTCTTGGGACACCGATCAAGGTGCCTCGAACTGGTTCACGCTCCTGGGTCATCTGTTGATAGTTTTTCTATCTGTTTTCTATACCGTATAGGAAGTTCTCGCTTGTGTGATTCTTGCGATGTTTTCGCTATATCCAGAAAATTCTATCGATTTTCTGCGTGTGTTTCGGAGGTGCAGTGTTGTGCTATAGTACGTGCCCACGTGAGTGTCCGCTGAATGCAGTTGTCGGCCTTCACGGATCAACTGAACAAGCTTCGGTAAGTACTCAAAATTTGTTAATTGTCGGAAGGGTTTCGATTTTATACCTCCGATTCGTGCTGCTACGTTTTCGATCATTTGCTCTCTCCCTCTCTATGTTGCTGTATGCTTATGTATGTCGAATCTATAGAACTAAGCAGGATGCAAATGAAACTCCAGCTATTTTCTGGATTCCAGCACATGAGATGCTGACCTCATTGTCACAGCTGAACGCGAAGTTTTTGTCTCATTTTACGTAACTGTCGTTTTTTTTTATAAATGACCAGAAATAATGTTAAAAATCATCAGGAACTATAGAACTATGCTGGGTGCCAAAGGTTTCACGAACCTGCGCAGGGTTGGGGAGCGAGAGAATCATCGAAGTTTGTTGCTGATTTTTCGGGGTCAAAGGGCAAGGGGCTACCTCAAAACTTGGTGCGAGAGGACCGCCGGTTCTGGGAGATATCCTGCTCGATTTATCACGAACACGAACCGTCGAAGATTTTAGGAGCTTCTAAGACTTTCTAGAATGTTCGAAAAGATTCTCGATCGTGGATCATGGAATCGGTGACAAAATTCTTGGAATGAGTCTTTGATTCGTAGAATAGGCCTCTTCTTGAAATCAGAAGAGTTTACGTCGTCGATTTAGCACGGAGGCGAACCTTCGAGGACTATCGAAATGTCGGTAAATGTCGGTGCAGGAATACTGGTCCAGAACCCATCAACTTATACTACTTTTGATTCTACATTTTTATTTTTTTTATTTTAACGTTGACTTCATCATTTAGTAACATCCTTATTACGGATACTGTCATAAGTGTCGAGTATGATAAAAGATATTACTTAATTATTTTTTCAACCGATTTATTAGAAAGACTCAACAAAAATTATTGAACCAACAGTATTTTGTACAGTAATGAATTATTAATGAATGTATATCAGGTTCAGTATTACATATGAAACAAAGTATTAATGCATGTGACATCTGCACTCATTTGTCAAAGTATCTAAACTTGCTGCAGTTATGACGTAATTGGTTTCTCGTGGACTTATATCCAAGTTAAGAAATTCTGCTAAATTATCTGCTAAAACATATAGTTTTCGATTTTCTGACCGGATAGCCAGATCATTAGGGAAACGAAGTGTCTCCGCATCCTCAGCCACTAGATCTGCAAAAAGTCGTGAGTAAGATTCAAATTAAATTAATAAGCATTTCAACCCGGCGTTGTCTACGTTGTGTCATTAAAGTTCGGAGAATTTTTAAATTTCAGTAATTTAATTCACTGCTCCTAAAATGATCTCTAAATACCATAAATCCGAGATAAAACCCTTAATATTTTGGTTACATAAAATAAACCCATAGAAATCTAGTCTGGCCTTACAGACCCATGTAGAATACGTAGTTCCTTTTTGTGACGTAGGCGACGCCGGGTTAACAAGACTTACGAAAAGTATCTGGTGTCAGCTTGATACTCGTATCCCAACAACCAATTCCATTTCTATTAACTTGCGTAAAGTAATCAATTCCAGTCTCGGTATCTATGACGGATGATGGACCCTGTGTCTTTTCACCTTTAATACCAGCTACTTCAAAATCATAATAATTATTCCTTGACGTAGCCATTGTTTCATTTTTCAATATTATCGTCGAAACTTCAAATTCCGTGATGCCCGACATTGCATGAAAATACAACGTCTTATAGCCAAGAGGTTGTTGCTTTCCGCTCAAAGATAGTCCAAAGATCCCGTCGGTCCATTGGAAATTGATACCATTCACGTTGTAATCACCTGTACGTTAATTAATTATCAAACAATTTATCGTCATTGTATATACATATATAACAAGAAACAATATTAATTAAATACCCACCTTGAAGAGGATCAAAGTAAAAGTAATTATGACTGACTCGCCAGGAGTCATTCTCGGCCCAGCTGTAAACTACAAGTCCGTACCCAGCCAGATCAGAAATGTAAGCGTATGCGTTATCACAGGAATCAGCCTCGACGTCCACTACCATGTCAGCGAAGAATGATTCGGCTTTCTGATCGGAATCTTTCAATGGATATCTTCGTATTATCTGTTGGATAAAACGTGATTTTACGTTGTCAAGTTTAATTAAGTACATAAGAGCGATACGTTTTATATCTGTCAATTTAAAAGTGATTACCTTATCGGTCATCAAGTCGATTACTATAAGAGTAGGTGACACCACTACGTTAGTATCTCCTACAATGTCATCGATCCCAGTATCAAGACCCCAAAGTCGATTACACTGGTCGACTCTAACGCGAAATATACTGACTATACCGTCCGATGACGATGAGTGGATGTCATTTGTGTCCCAGTCAGGATAAGGCGTCAGGGCAGGTGACGTCTCTGATAATATATTAAACACTGAATATTAGTATCTATACATATAAATTTGTTCAATATTTTCTAATGAAATTTAAACTACCAATATTTTCGGTCTGACTCAAGTCAATGTAATTCAAATTAGCCGGCACTCCTTTCTTCCATCTTGGTACCGTAACGAATAACTTGTTTCTCCAAATATTCAAACCAACCGGGACATTGTTCTTCTGTATGTAATCGCCGGATGCTGTGTACTCTTGACGAATTGAGTCATTTGGGAAATTGAAGTCAATCTCTTTCCAGGAATATACGGTCTTGAAGGAATGACAGTTGACAGTTGCTGTCAAACTCAGTAGTGTCAAAAATACGCTCGTTCCGACTGTCACTACAAGCAAAGCAAATACTGTATTTAGATTCTTTGAATTCTCCTTATCAATTCTTTTCGGTTCGACATGCTTAAATTTTGGTAGTCTTCACGTAACGTTACTTTACATTTCTTTCCAACTGTTAAATCCGCTCACGTGGACAGAGAGGAGAGTATCAAGGTCCGTTGAGACCCAGAATTAAACGTTGCCACTTATTGTCGTCGTTGCAGGTTCGAGAAATTTCTTGGGACGTAGAACAAGGACGCCTTTGTGACTTTGCATTTGCAAAATGAATACGAGGCAAATTGAGTTTTTATGGAGGGAGCGACTATCGTATACAAAATTAAACCTTGAAAGCCATTTTCATTAGTTCCGGTATTGACGACGTTGATTGTACTTTTATATACTATACTTTGACTATTTTATGGTTGATTGTATATAATGTTTTATATATATCGTAAGCACTCTACTCGATCCTGAAATTAGTATATTTTAGGTTAATTAAGATATTCTTTTAAAAACAATATTCTAATGATTTCCTGTGATCCAGTTGATCATTGAATCATATTGATTTGGCCTCGTTTAAGATTTGAAGGACCGTTATTTCTGTTTCTTTTCTTTTTTATGTACTTTGATCGTAGCCTTAAAGTTATCAGTGTTTAATCATGTGGCAGAATAAGCCCAGGGGCTTATAGCGGATCTCTTGCGCAGTATCTGCACCTATACTGGTTTGTATTGACTGTGGGAACAGAGCGGAGATCATTGTCCTTTCATACGGTCCTTCGTTCCGATATGGTAGGTTTAACTTTATACAGAGAGTATCAGCTAAGATGCACGTTTCAGATTTGCGCTGAAACGGTGCATGATTTCGAAAATCTGATGGAACGAGACTATTACATTTTTTTGATTGTGCATCGACTGGGCATATTATTATTGTTCGTTTAACTTCCGTTCGGAAATAAAAAATATTATCTTTGCCATTTTAAATGATATTGAAAAAAATTAAAGGCAACAGTTGTAGAGCAAGAAATAATAATAGAGATGAAAAAAATTCATATGGATTGCATATATAATAAAGGAGATATTTGCGTTCGAAATTTTGTCATTTTTTGACAAATTTTCGATACTGGCCGAAAGCTTTAGCTTCGTGCAGCAGTTTCAGGACGAACTCACGATTCGCAATTGTTTTGAGGTAAGCGTTCAGTCAGACGCAAACTCGTACACCGCGGATAAAACATATTACAATGCTATTTTTTATTACAAGTTGGAAGTCGAAGTATTCCTGATGTAGATTTCCGTGATCGTGGATGTAGATCTTAGTCCTCGTGTTGCTGGACGTAGATTTTGGACTATTTGTGTTCCAAGAATTAGATTTTGGAGTCGTAATCCAGAGTCGACAAGTGCTCTATAACTTTTACACCGGAGGTTGCAAAAGGCTGCAAATTGGTATACTGATTGTTGAGACGAAAAAAAAGGGATACGTATTTTTTCATTTCTCGCCTAGTCCATTTTTTCAATTTGACGTATTATTTACAAGATCCGGAGTCGGCTAGTGTTGTGTAACTTTGTCACCGGAAGTCACAAACGGCTGCAAATTGGTATACTCATTCTTGGGACAAAAATAATAATATGCCCAGTCGATGCGCAAACAAAAAATATTCAATAGTCGTTATATCAGATTTTCGAAATTATGCACCGTTTCGCCGCAAATCTCACACGTGCATTTTAGCTGATCCACTCTGTATATACATATGTTGCAATGAAATATGATATTCAAGAGAATTATACCTATATAGAGCGAAATAAACAGACGTGTAAAACAGAGTATACATTGGATTAGAAATGCAATTAGGGAATTTAGAAAAATAAAGCTTCTGCATGTTATCCGTGTTTGAGATATTAGTGCGAAATATAGAATATTGCACTAAATATGAATAGTTGCTGTTAAAAAAAATTCTTGAGAGATTATTATTTCATATAAAGTAAAACTTCAAACTATTGATTTTACGGTATTTATTATCGTTGCTGTGAAAATTATTATTCAAAATTTGTTTATACCTAAAACAGCTTGTACCTCGTGGAAATCATTATTAACATTAGTGAATACTAGATTCAGTAATTTGGCATGACCTTAACTCACGTTCTTATGATATAAAAGTCACGTGTAAAGTGACAGGAGAAATCGACTGTCGCCCAACGTAGTTTCATGTTTTGGTTAAGTTCCAGAAAACTTTCGAAAAATCATAGACCAAATTTAACATGTGGCAATCAAGTTCATGCATTCGTAGTGCCTTCTTCCACGGTCACCACGTACAATCACGTGAATCTTAATTCCCCACAGTATATATTGCGTTAATATTGTAAAAATATTACTTTGCAAGATCACTAATATTACATATATGCCGCAGAAACCTAGTGACAACATTGCTAATTTTCAACAAAAAAAATTGCAATGTTAAGAAGTTATACGCGTATGTTTTGAATTTTTCAACCATTATTACATATATCTTTGCGTCCCTTTTTATTATCATGGAATCGAGTTGTACGCAGTGGATTTCAGAACGTACCCTCATTTTTTGCTTTTCGTCTTTTCCTCTTCCTGATTACACTCTGTGTCACCAGGGCCCCGATTTACCTCATTTTGACTAGCGTAATCTATTCCAGAACCAATTAGACGTAACTTCCGGAATATGACTGTATTATAATTGTATATCTAATAAATACTACCAAAATTTTATGCAATATTGCGATACAATTTACCGACTATATGTATGTAAGAAATATATGTATAATATATAGCAATAGAATATGTATGAAACAATTCTAAAACATTGCAATGGTAATTTAAAATTTCAAGCTTTGTGCCATGTTGCAGTAAGCTTATGTTCTATATGGAAATAAAGAGTAAACCGTAAAACCGGTTACACCTAACACGTATTCTTAAACACCGCAGCAACGTCTTTGTAAGATCATTCAAAAACTTTCGACGGTAAGAAAATGATGATTCGGCAATATAAAAAGTCAGTTTAAACAAGTTTTTGTAAATATATATCTCATGTAAAAATATTATTTATCATAAATATTGTACTGGTGTGCAAAATAACATGGCAGAGAATACTTACTGGTTTGTGCTGGGGAACCGACCTTCTGGTGAACGGTGCGACTCGGAATGACGCTATAGTTCTCCAAGCTACATTTATACCCGGTTAACTTTAACTCCTGTTACCGAGAGTGTGTTAGTAATACTTATGTAGTATGGTCAACGATGTATGTCAAGCATTTTTTCCATATGTTTGCATATATATTTTTTTGAGAATATACTACACATGCTTGTATTTCACATTAGTCCCTTGTCGTGAAATCATGTTTTTTTTTTTTCAGGAAATGTGTCTTTTTAGCTTATATTTAGTTTTCTTTAGTTTAATGTTTAATCCCATAGGCATGTAATAATGGTGCATGATTGTATTGTTGGTATTACTTGTAAATTGGTTAATTTATATTAATAATTTATTTTTAAAAAATTGCCGTATTAAGTTGATCCATTAAAAATTATAACTTATGTATCTGTAAGACTCTAAACTCCTAGAATCTATTATTGCGGTCAAACAATTAACACCGAAGCTAACATCAGTATGCGTTCATTTTGATTATACATATAGTTCTTTATGTTCCAAACGGTATTTCTCGTTAAAACTGAATATATAGGGATTCTTGGTATCACTGATTACAAATTTGAGGTGAAAAATACGATTTTTAATAGTGAATTTATTGCATGGGTAATTCCTTTTGTTTTCACAAATATTTTTATAATCTTTTCAACTGTTATCAATTCGAAAACATATTTTTTTTCAAAATAATACTTAATATTCTAGAGACGCTTATAAATTTTCAATATTCATAACCAACATTTTCTATGTTTTTCTGGAAATCTAATTATTAAGTAACTATAATAAAACTTACATAATGGAAAGAAAATTCTGTAAATAAAATTATTATCCATTACAATACCCCCATATACCAAGTTTCATCAAGAAATTACGTATTGAACATAGGAAATTTCATAACCAAAGTGGACACATATTCATGTCCACTTTGGCATTTAGGGGCTAATATTTTTTGTTTCTTGTATGATTTGCAAACGAAATTATGCTTTACCACGGGGTTTATCAATATTACCATCAGATGCTTAGTACTTTTACAATTAAATATAGTATGAAATTTCATACGTTGAAAATTACTTTTGAATCCTTTTAATAATAAATTTACCCCTTGATTAACAGTGATTACCTTTTTAGTGACTTCTAATTTTATTATTCTCATATATGCTAATTCAGTTGATCAGTACACCCGTCCCTCCACTTACGCGCAGCATTAGTTCCACGAGAATTCGTTTCACGCGAATGAAAATTGCGTAGAGTCGGTGAGTACAAAAGAAAATAAAATATCGGAAAGAGAAGCTGATATAAATTTCAGAAATCGTTGAATAATCATAACCATCGTGTAGGAATCGAACATTATACCTGTTACGTGCTCTTAAAAATTCAAGAAAAATATATTTTCCGGCTGTGTAAATTTAGATCGCGTAAACTAACAATGCATTTAAAAAATACCGCGTGAAAAGAGAGTCGCGTAAAAAATTTGCCGCGTAAATGGAGGGACGGGTGTACCAGGTTATGTTCAATGTATTCATTTCCGATTGAATCGACAATAGGCATAATGGCAGATTACACAACGCTGACAGCTTTGTTCTAACTTGAAAAGAGTCAGGCCATATTGTCAGTGGGCAACAATGCTGTAAGTTTTTTCAGCAATAATTTAATAAAAATATTTCATTCTTTGTTTTGTCTTTCTAATGTCCATTCGTTATCACGATCATCAATTTTCTTAGTTAATTTCACTCTCCGTAACCGATAATTGTGAATGAACGATTATCGAAGAGTTCTGGGAAGTATAATAATTGTATCCCATTGTTACATCGCATAATGCTATTAGCGATATTTACTATATAATTTATTGTCGTCATCACGTAGCCATGATTAATATGAAATTATAAAAATCTCTATATAAATATTAAAAGTATAAATCAAATCACGAGTAAACATCAAAGCCCTTGGATTTTGTATCATACAAAAATTAATCTGTTGCCAATAACAGATAAAATAGTGTCATCGGAGACATTAAAAGTCATTGACCATGAAGACTGACAAAATTCAGTGACAAGAGAATATCATCAAAATGTCAGGGAATGTTAATCAGCATACAGCTAATTCTAAATAAAGATACAGCGTTCATTTTTTGTTTTATAAAACAAGACATCTATTTACATAAAACATTGACGTTGCACATAACATAAACATAAACGTGTGCACGTATTATAATGGCAGCAATATTTAATAAGTATTATGATTCCCTATTTTATAAAATTTTTACTTAGACATAATTTATTCATATAATTCATTATGGCGCTGGAAAAATTTCCACAAATTGCCGTACACGTTTCTTTTCATCTCTTTTTTTTTTCAATTTTTTTGTCTTATTCTACTTACAAAGTGTTATCCATGCGTCTGCGTAAGTCATGTATAAGTCTGTACAGGCGCTGTATATAACTGATACAAATATTTGTGTACAGCGATTCGGTCTTAATATCGTCAGGCTCATGTGATGTAATAAATAATAATGCGGAATGATCGCAGTAATTTCTAACTATTAATTCATTTTGGTTCTCTGATCAGTTCTCAAAATTATACTCTCCTGGTGGTTTTTTTTTTCTTTTTTATAAACACTAAATCTATCATCCGGTTATTGTTATTCAGAGCACGGCTTCCGCCTCTGCTTCTTTTTGCTTTTTGGACTTCTTTTCCTTCTTTCCGAAATCTTCACCGTCCTGAAGAGTTTCCGGTAACGTGCATCCTGTCGTTTCCGGTAAAAAGAAGCACAGAGCTGCGCCGATCAATGGAAGAGTTCCAAAAACTGTAGGTGGTAGCCATCCTTTAATCAAGCCCTAATAAAATTTCGAAATAATAGTATCCTCAAGAAAGTTTGTCGTTTTGTAAAAAAAAAAAGAAATAAAAACATTTATTCTACACTTTTTCTCTTACCAGGGACACTACGAACGGCGCTATCATGGAACCTATTCTGGCGCACATACTGCTTGTTCCAACTCCAATATTCCTTACAACAGTTGGAAATAATTCTCCAGAGAATAGATAAACTGTGGTAAATGATACGGACATTCCCACTATACCAAAACATGCTAATAGTAGCCTTAGCCATGCAGTTTCTGAAAGGCACAAAAGTTTGAGTATGAAAAATTGCTAGTTTCATTTGATTTTGACTAATGCAGTGATTTTGATGTATCTCTTGGGTAAGTACCTTTTGAAACCATCATTAGTAAAAGACTAGCAATGCCTGCTGTGGTATTACTAGAGATCAATGTAATTTTTCTTCCCAGTGTACTCATGGCCCACCAAGAAACAAAATTACCAGGTATCTGAATGGCACCGGAAACGGCAAAATTCAAAAAAATGTCACCCCCTACTTGACCTATGTACTGAGTCATACCAAACAGACCCATTCCGCATACAACCCAATTGAAGAATATTGCTAGAGATTTGATCCTCATGTTAGGCGTCCTAAATAGATCCAGGAAAGAAGCTTTGTGATCGGACGCTGTGCGTTTAGAGTTCTGAAAGAAATTCAAGAAATTAACGTATCGTTATGAAAATTCTTGATTATCAAGAATCAAGAACGCCAGTAACCCTTTGAGGACGCGTGTCTATGGACAATCGCCCAAATCTTTTTTCCGTTCTGTACGCGTGGACTTTGCACTATCTATTAGTTTAATCGTTTTTTTTTTAGGTTTTTCTCAGTTCACGAATCTGATTATCTCAAACCACTCGGTCCAGATGGACGCCCGAGCGTCTGAAAGTTCCGTCCAGAAAGGGTTCAAAATCCTTGTAAAATATCACACGTAGTATTACCTGATGAAGACAGTGCTTCCTGACCATGTCAGGAATGTCTTTGCTTTTAACTTTATTTACGTTAGCAGCCCTTTGCAAAATCTTGCAAGCTGCTCTTTGTTTTCCTACAGCTATCAGCCACCTGGGTGATTCCGGCACAACCCACCAGTACCCAAGAAGCAGTATGGACGGTATCGTAATGGCTAATTGAAGATGCTGCCAATGACGGAACCAGAAAGAAAGGCCCGACAATGTCATATGACCTAAACTATATGGAATCTGGTATAAAACCGTGATGGCCGCACGCCATTTGCTGCCAACGATTTCCATACCTACAAATTTCAACGATTACATATTAAAATTTCATTTAATGATAAACGATTGACTCAATATCAATGACATATTACAATCTCTTAAACTTACAGATGACGTAACTGGTGACCATTGTTCCACCTGTAGCCATGGCACTGAGCAATTTCAGTATCAACAGAGCCGGAAACCATGGAACAATAGCACAGCCTATTCCAGAAACAATCTGTAGAACTACAGATATCATCAATGGAATTTTTCTTCCATATCTGCAATTCAAAAAAAAAAACAATCTTTATCGTCTTGGCACAGTCTATCGAGTCAAGTACAAAATTGTCAAAAATCCTACCGGTCAGCCAAGCTGCCAAAGAAAATATTTCCAAGTAAAACTCCAAACATTAATATAGACTGTTGGATATTTGCATAATGCGACCTGTGACACACTAGACTCCACTGCGAACAATAAAAGAAAGAGGTATAGTTTAATAACGATTGATTCATCCAACTTATAATTCAAGCATATTTAATTACATTAACAATTATTTATTATTTTACCTGAGATATTATCGTTTCCGTAAATATACTTCTGTCAAATTCCCATTCGGTACACTCTGTCTGAGTACCGTTAAAATTAACCAAACACTGATCTTTCGTATCAGAGTGCGAAGGGGTAGTGCAATTAAAACTCTGCGGTGGCGCCATAAAGACAATGGCTAACTGATGCCAAGCTACGGGAAACTTTACCAGGGAAATAGCAACACAGACTATTAGTTGCCATCTGCCAAAGTTTCCCATAGCCTCTTGAACCGCATCGACCTCTTCATGTTCAGAAGCCTCGACGTCCTTTTCGTTTGCGACATGTTTCCCACTTTTCTCCTTCTCGTTCACGTCTCCTATAATCAGTAATGACGACATGAATCTTCGGATTATTTTCAGTATAAATTTTCTTGTTGCTTTCTTCTGCATGCTACAAAAAATTGACCGGTTTCTCAGTAGGTACATGACACCGGGTTCCCGTCCGACCAATGTGCCTACAGGTACTACGAGCAGTAGCAGTTAAAATTTTCTTGTACTTTTATTTTCTTTGCGATTTCGCTTTTCCTGCCCGAAGACTCTATGTCTTGTCTTACCGTGAAACATTTATAGTGGCGCGTGTAAAACCTGTTTAAATAAATGTCCCTTTAGTATTACATTAATTTCGCTTAGACACTTAGATTTTACTGCATATAGCATTCTGTGCATTACATATATGTACATTTTCTACTCCACTTGTCATTTCGTTGAATATTGATTGACAACTAGCTGATATTTTGACACGTCTGGCTGCAGAGAAAAATAGTCTATTATCATACATCAATATGCGACGTTACGCTGTTCGTTCACAACGTCAATGCTAATCTTAACTGTAACCCGTTTTTGCATTAAGAGTTGTCATCATCATGTATTATTGTAAAAGTTTAGTCAAGATTTATTTAGAATGAAATCTTTAGTCACAGTCAATGCGAAATTATGCGTATTAATTATAATCGTATAATTGCTACTAACTATCATTACTATTAAATCTCCATATCATTCAATTTTAAATCAATACAATATACAGGGTGGGACATTTATAGTAACTTAAAATGGGAAGGAGGATGAACGAGAGGGAACACTAGATAGTAAATCCCAGCTGATGTAGAAAATGGATATTATTTTTTACTTTCAAAGTAAAACTGTTAGACTCTTTTTATTTTTGGAAGAAAAATTTCATCTTCCCATTGAAAAAATGAAAGTAGATCTTCGAAACCCTACAACTTCTGTCTGAAAGATATTTTTTTAAATATGGCATCGTTTCCGAAAAAATCGACCTGGTCGCAATAAGTGTCCCAACCTGTATATGTCTGTTTGTTTCCTGTTTTTCAATTTTTAATAATCTTCCATTCCAAGAAGTACGATTATTAATCGTCTAGACTTCATTTTCATTAGACCAAGGCCTTTTATGCATATCCACTCAAAAGACAACAAGTCAATACACATAACGCACAAAGTCCTTGATAGCTGCCAGTCCAGTCATTATAAATTACAGTAGTTATGTTTAAAAGGTCTTCTCTGAAGTTTATTGGCATGTACCGAGGATGAATCGAGCCGCCAATGTGAATTGATATACGTGACCTCTTATCGAGTTAATCGACCAATCGCTCCGAGAAAAAAGTCATAGAGATCTTAGACGAAGGTTAACCCAATCTAGCAATTAAAACGTGCTTGTTAGATTGTTGAACTTCCCCATTCGATCATACGATAGGTGACGAGTGTTTCTCATTATGCCCAATAAATATATTTTCTTTGAAATAATTGAAATGATATTGCTTTCCGAAATGGTGCGATGGGTATCGAATGAGTAAATGTGAATTCGCTTGAGACAACTGATAAGATTGTATCAATTACATACGATAGTCAAGTTTTTTATAATTCATAAAATCTGACGGTATCAAAAATGATGCAATCGTTAAAATTTTCTACTTTTATTTAGCCTCGATCAAAATCTGCAAGAAGCTGTTGATAGTCATGAAAAATTTATCCCGATTGCTATTTACAGTATTCTAAGGATAAAAATATCATTTATCATATCAAGTTTACATCGAAATTCTATAATCGAGATACAAAAGTAATTTAGCTAGTTTCTTTTCTAGAGAATCTCATTGTGTACAATGAAACCACAAGTGTAACAAGAGATGATCAGCGCTGTCGAGACAACAGAAAACATTGCGCTGGCGCCACTTAAAAAAAAGGAGAAAAACAGATGACAAAATGATATTATTGTTTTTTCAAGTATCACACTGCACCGTTCGAAAATTAAACTTAAAGCGAAAACAACTCGTAAATATATTTCAATATGAGTTTAAACAATTTATCAAAACGCTTAAGAAGTAGAAGTAAAAAAAATATTCACAATATCATTCATAGACGTGAGGAAGAAAAAAAAGGTCAAATCCTTGACTAAATTAAAAAAAATTTTAAGAATTATCTACATCAATTAATTTACATAGATACACGTATAAACAGATATGTCAATCACTCTCATAGGCAAACTACATAAAAGACAATAAATAGTAATGTAATACCCAGAAGAATGTTTAAGACTTTTGATCTGTCAGTCACTATGGTATATTATTAGCAAAAGTCTTTTTTTAAAAAATTCAAATGTCCCGCCAAAATCACAATAGGAAACAATGTAAGTCGCTAAACACTCCATGAAATTAATTCAATCTTTCATTCTATCTCCAGTATACACAAGAAGCACAATTCCTAAAGAAATACGACACGTCATATTGTCAGTCCTGTATTTGCTGGATATTCGTTAATTGGATTGTGAAAGAGACGTAAGATGCGATTAAATTGCTTTGTGTTCAATTAATCTGTTTACTATCGTAATCTTACTCTTGGTTAGCTCGACTGGATTCCCCACCAGTACAAGAGGAGTGTCCCTGACGTCAGAGGCCTTCGAGCATTCCCTTGCGCAACAAGTGGGTGTGCGTGAAAGCGAACGTCACCATTGGAGGAAAGTGCAAAACGTCACAGGGGCGTAGCAACGCGGCGCAAAAAGATCGACGCCACTTTTTGATGCGGTGCGAATTCTCGGGAATTAAATTCCGCCACGAGGGTATTGTAACTGTCTACTTGATAATTACATGTCTCTCTCTCTCTCTCTCTCTCTCTCTTACTCTTTTTCTTTCTCTTGTCTATCTTTGAACTTTGTACGCATGCGTAGCCTTGTGATCTTTGAACTTACGATAGACGTATATGTGTACTGTGCACCGAAGTGAAAAGTGCACTCATCGCTTTTGACGTTACTCAATGTTTTTCGGTAGTTCAAAGCATTATATTCTAAAGTCACTTTTCATAGTCTACGCTTGGGACAAAGCAGACGCGCAGCATCCTAACACAAAGTAGATTACGACTTAAGATCATGCTTAAGATAAAGAACTGACTACGAGGCTTAAAAGTGCAATTTACTTGAAACAATCGATACAAGCGTACATTTATACGAATGCAGTGCGGTAACGGTTGGATTTTTAACTAGGGGAATAATCATCGATGCTATCTCAAAATGATTCCAGTTATATTAATTGACAAATACGAAATGAAATTGTAATGCCAGAGATATCTTTAAGATGACAAAACGTTCCTTAGATATTGCGTCAGAAAAATATCTCATGCATGAAACACTACTACTCAATAGCATAACTTTCCTGTATGGTAATTGAAAAAATGTTTTGATCAAAGCCAATCCATATGAGATTTTCTTGATTAGTCAATGTCAACATGATAAAAGTCTTAGTTCAAATGTTTATCGAATATCCACGAATACTACACTAGCAGATTATCTCATCCCTTGTAAACTAAAGTATAGCCTATGTGCAACTGGTCTATGATAATTATTTATATAATATTCTTTATAGACCGTTCGTAGGGCGACTTGATCCGCTCACTGCTTTACCTTGATCGACCTCGTAAAAAGTGCATTGAGTAACTTTCGTTAAACCTTCGAGAAAACAACCTTCGACGTTCAATGGAGCTGATTGCGATTCCTTTTGAAGAAATACAAAAGGTCAGCGCAGAGTCGATCTGTAAATAGCGTACGAGTCTGGCAGTAAATTCTGCGAATGTCTCTGACGTGCAGCCTTGCGCTGTAATATTCGTCGCTGTGATGATTCATGATTTTTGAGGAGATTCAAAATTTTTCAATGAACAAACGAACGAGAGAACGGCTCTTGAAACAATGACGCGTAGGGAATAATGAATCAAATATATATTATATATATATATATATATATACACACATGACAACATACCATATCCGTTGATTTGCGTTTCCTTCATATCACTGCCCCTGCGACTCAGGTATTTTCGATTCTTTTAGCGTCGTCTGTTTTCGTCCACGAAGAACAAGGCTTCCCAGTCAAGTCATAAAAATGCACTTTCTGCAACACAGCAAATGTTTCTACATGTGAGAATGACGACGAAGGTCGCGAAGCGTGAACGTACAAATGAAGAAAAAAAAATAATAATAATTGCATCTCTCGATGAGTAATATTAAAAGCATACGTGAAGAGTTGTCTTGAAAAATTGATATGCTTATGTCGAGGGCGCTCGTGAATTTATTTTGGCGACGGTGTACTAATATTTTATCACGTTTGTCAGTTAATGTAAAAGAATTATTTTCATATCACTTATCTGACTATAATATATTTATCGGTACTTATAACACGTGCTTTTCACTTTGTTACTGATAAATTGTTCCCTCGCTATTATTTCCACGTAGTTTATATTACGACTACACCGTACCGCGTGCAACGTGGAAAAAGCTTGGAAAAGTGCTCGAGCGATTTCGCACTCTATGTATCCGGATTCGCGATCTGCTACAGTTCAGTACCAATATTAATAGACGTTAACGAACTGTTTATCTTAAGCCACGATAGAAAAGCTCCTCTTGACAATATGAGTAATCTTGATTATCGTACTGAAGAATAAAATTTCATCGATCAATAATTCGATCGAAATATTTCGTCGCACTTGTATTCAACAGCCAATTGATTACATTAAGTCGCACTTGTGTCCTTACGTATCGTGTCTCGCGGGCGCAATCTTCCAACATTTGCACGTGTGTCTACGATAAAGATCAATCCGCCAATATCATTTTAATCCAGATTAAACACGTTGCTTGTACTTGGATAAGATAACGATTCTTGATATCGTTATCTAGTCTGGACGCCTCCTGCATCGGTATCTAATATATGAATTTTAGAAAAAAAAAATCATTTTGAATTTCTCGCTTTTAGATTTTCCTCGAAGAAAATATCATGTGACTGTTACTCATTGATTTTTAATCGATCATTTTTTCTCTTTCCCTCGTTTACTTTTATTTAAGGATCGATCATACTGCCACAAATTTTCTGGCAAATAATATTATAGTACTAGTATACATACGGTTGTTTGATCAGCGTGCACCTGTTTGCATTTGATGCTCCTATCAAGTTCATTTAGCTTATCGGTGAGAAATTAATTTAGGTGCAGTAATTCACATATGCGAAATTCGACAATTAATCATTTTATCAGTTTATGTTGTAAACGTGGTTGGAGTTGACGATTAGCATCTCAGATAGACTTGTATGATTAAACACAAAGATTGGCAAGACTGTGTGTCTTATGAGTGCTCACGAGACATTGATATTTGCTAAATTATATGATGGCTTAAAATTGGGACATTAATCGTCAATGCTGATTACGTGTGATGCTTCATTCAGCGTGCTAAAAGATAGATAAATATCTCATTTATGCTCTACCAAAGTATACAAGTATGGTTGACGTTTGACTCAAAGAATGATGAAAAATAATTTTTTTTATATATCACATATAAACCAAATGTGACGTATCGATAAGAATTATTGCACGTGTCGAAAAAAGTTATAAAAGAAATCTGAACTTGTTCACTCTTTAGGAGGACCAACTGAACCGGATGAGTCTATTTTTTAATAAGCGCACAAAGAAATTCCAGTATACAATATAAGCATAAAGAATCATATAATGACTTAAGTAGATAGACATGCTTCTTTGTAGAAACAATTAACAATAATTCGATGATAATACGTAAATGGATCCGGTGGATGCCAATTCAGCTGGTTCTTAATAGATACGAAGAATCTCCAATCTGCCTATAATTTCAGGCTGGTGTGTACGAAGTACATGGATTTAACGATTAAAACGAAATTCATATGTTAGCAAAAAAATTGTTTTTAACTATCGAGATAATTGTCACATTTTTGTTCTAGTTCTTAATTTTTTATATTTTAATAATTAACGTAGACACTCTCTTTATTTAAGCCTATCTTACCGCTTGTTAGTGACCTAGTGAACGATTGTTATAAACATAGAAAAATAATAAATGCCAATGGGTTACATTGAGACAGAGCTTATAGTGCAACATCCCAGCCTGCCTGCTTATTATCCGCGTAATTACCGTTATCACACAAGCGGCTTATTACTTCTAAATACAGCCAGAATTACCTGCTGGCGTCTACAAGCAATTACAAAAGGCACTTCAGACTAATTTTTCCAGACGACGAAACATTAACGTTTCCTTTGATTTTTACACATTCTCTTATTTTGTAAATCGCACTAATTTCATGCCATTAGCTACTAACTTGTACGAACTAGATATTTAATATCGATATCCAGTTGTTGATTGTTATTTTACGTCTTACCGAAAAAGTCATTAGTTTATTAATTAATTTTTTATCTAATGGAACTTTTGAGGATAACGATTTCTAAATACGTCGTAAAAACAATTATTTTACGCAGTGTAGCCGTAAGAGGCCATTTCTAAAAGCAGCGCGAGAGCAATGGTAGTTCAAAGTTATTTTAACACAATTGTTACTATTATTTATCAACTTTTATAAATATCTATTATTCAATTCTGAGTACATTTTAGTGTATTGCATAACGATTAAACTATTTTTTTTACGTAAAAACTAATTTCTTTCCGACATGCGTTACTTGTTGGTATTTAATTATCAGGTACATGAAACTTTACACTATACTTTCAATAGGTATATTCTTACAAGTACTAAGGCCTTGACTCGTGACCGATATGCGTTGCCGGATTTCTCGACTTTCGGTGGTTTCATGTTCGCCATGTATCTCAAGCGTCGACTCAGCAATTGCTGTTGTCATAGTTATCTAAATCGTTGCTGCAGCTAGTTTTCCAAGAATTTCCAGTCCCTACTAGTTAATTTTTTTGACGTCATCGATGCACACACAATATCAATTACAGGACTGGAGTTAAATTTTCATAAAGAAATCGTTTAATTGCGCGATTATGTTTTTGCAGCTGTCAAAACTTTTATGAAAATTAAAAGTACGTCTTTTTATTTGGTCACGGTCGATTTATATTGAGAATTAATTTATGATTGGATAAATTTATGATATAATGAATTTATGATAATGACAAATTGCGCAATTATTCTAGGAGTGTTTATTATCCAACCTTTTGCTTGGTTGATAGTTTAATTGATTTATGATTTTGTCGTCATATTTATTACGATGATTGACGGCCTTGAACCCTACGCGAAAATTGTGTCAAATAGTAAGATCATTTTTACTGATAGAATCCGATAGCGTGGTAAATCATCAAGTTACATACATACTCATAGAATAGATTTGATCATCTGCGCTGCCAGTTTACGCATGTGCGGAATATACATGTGTAAATTGTTTATGATCACGTGGGCGACGACTCCACGTGCTACAGCATTTCCTTGAAATTAACACCGGTCGCAAGGCGCTTTGATACGTCATTTCTTTATTATTAGTCTTATTCGCGACTATACTTTATTACAGTAGTGAAACCGCCAAATTTTTTTTTATTTGGAAGCTGTAAAATATATTTCTGACTTCAACGGTATGTGTTTTATATTTGCATGTTATACGTAGAAATGCTTGTTTGCACAAGTGGCGTATCTTACGTTAAGATTTAAAATGAATTTTGAACTGACTTCTTCAATTAAAAATTAAACACATGAGCCTTGATTATATTATAACGATTAATGGAATACCTTTTCGTGTTTACGAAAGATCATTGAGTTTGGTATTTTAACCTTTGATAGGTAACATCTCTTTTCGCGCACTTAAACCCGCTTTAATTGGGTTTGCTTATTTTGAGTTTCGGATATTACCGTTTGAAAAAAATTCGATTTTTTTGTCGAAATTCAATATTTCTCTTTCTAATCAACGAAAAAAAAAATAAAAAAGCCATTTTAAAGCCGAAACTTGGCATCGTAACACTACGTTATTCGTTTTTTGATTCTTACAAAAAATCATAATTATTTTAAATTTTACGGCGCAAAAGGGAAATTCGGAGATATTTTTAATGAATAAAATTAAATGTTTGATACTTTATTGTAGAAAATACTTAAATTCATAACAAAATATAATCTATTGCATTATTTTAGAACTTTTTCGCGATAACTTATAAATAAATTAATAATACACCTTTAAAATGAAATGTGTGCACTTGCTGCATTTATATTTCTTTGCAACACAATAATTCAACTTTTTTTTTCAAAGAGCTTCTGGTGTACCGAAGACGGTACACGGAGTACTTCATGCATAAAGGTCTTTAAGAAATATGCTTATAGCACCAATGCCACTGAATAACTAACACTGCCAGCTGTCTATTTTTTTTAAAGGGTTCAAACAAAATTATGGTTCAATCGAGAATCGATTCTAGGGTATATTTATACTTGATTCTGAATCCGCCTGAACTTTGGGTCTGGCATTCGAGGTCCAGTGTATTCGTCAGGGGTTAATAATCTTTCAATTATGCAAACGCTCATGCCAATATAGACATAGATTTATAACTCAAATCAAAGTGTACATTATAGATATATCATCAAAGCGTATACAGCTGCTCATGATCATACTAGTATTTTAATATGTATTAGTTTGGCAAGTGAAGCCCGGAAAAGTGAAGGAAATCAACCAGCCAAAAATACTGTTGCATGAAAATTAAATTCGTGTCTTACCTAAAGTTTTGAGGAATCTTGCGAGCCAACGAACTACGCCCAACTTCTCTTTCGTAACTTCCTCCACTCGTGCTAGTACGATTTGGCCAATTGAAAAATATGAAGCACTCCTGGTATTTGAAATTGATCTTCTCAATGTGATACGATATGACGGAATGTAATAAGAAAATAATACGATCAAAATCCCTTTTTATACCGATAATCAAAATCCGTGAAATTTTTAAATCTTATTTGACATACGGTATCTCAATTATAATAAAGTTTAAAAACCCCAATGATTGTCAGTGCTGTATCTTGATCCGTGTATTATTTTGATTGACAGGTTTGTAGAAAATTAATTTTCAAAGTGCACTTTTGATGCTCTCTTTTTTTTCTTCTATATCCAAAATTTCACTAGGTCAAAATTTAATTTCTATTAAAAGTTTTATGAAATTTTTGTCAAATTTATTTATTTTTTTTTTCTATCAATTTCTCACTACTTCTATTTTAGCTTTCTCTTATTATACGTCCCGCCTTTTTGTTCCTTAAGCAATTCTTGAGACACAAGTCGTTGAGACGTTCTGCTCGCGTTTGTTGGCGCGAGCGTAGCTCGTTTGAAACTGGCGTCGCTGGCCGTTTAGCACGTCAACATAAACCTCGTATTGTGGCGCGTTCTCCACGGCATCATGCCACGCGCTTAAGTGGATACCAGTAGTGGTGGAAAAGTTAGTGTAGGAGGATGCTATAGGAAAAAGACCTTACGCAACGATTATGGTGACCAATTGATATCATACGGCTGATAAAATATCACATGATAAACATTGAATTATAATGTATGCGATTTCTTAAGATTTTACATGACACCAAGAATTCGAATCACACGCTTCATATATTTGGCAGATGGATCGTTTCTACTTAACTGATTACAGATAAGCGATTTTTTACGATAAATTTAACAGAATTTCACACTGATCCCAGGCATTCCGTACTGCCTCGCGAAATGGACGTGTCGACTTCAATAAAATAAACAGTCATGGTCAACCATATGTTAATTCTACATTAGCCTACAGGTAGCGTGGTTCATCATTGAAAAGTATGTATGTGTTACTAATGTGGAATTAATGTGAAATTATGATATTGATCGCGTATGGGCAAAATTTATGGGTGTCCTACCTATTTGGAGCGTATCAATGATGCATCTGGTAAAAATTTGTTTGCAAAATATTTTCTCTTGATAAAATAACTTTTTTGAAAATCATACAAGTATTTTCTATTCCTTAAAAATGTCAATCTAAATGTGGGAAAATGCGTAAGACAGAAATGACCCCGGTTTAGCGTCTGCGTTACGGAATATGTAGTCTATCGTTCTAAGATTAAAATTGATACTTTTAGAAAATCAAAATTAGTTATGGATTTAAAAAAATGTAAACGTAAGTAGTCAAACGTATAAAATTTGAGGTGAAATAGAAATGCATTTAATTGATCGATATTAGTGAGACACACTGTGTAAGATGAAATTAAAACTTTTACTATTACTCTAGAATTTCTGCTACTTCCCAAAATCATAATCGGCATTGTTCTCGTATGTATACGAGTTTTCTTGATACTTAACACTAAACATACCGACAATTTTTTATTAACATATTTTTGGCTTTAAAACGGTCAAATAACCGGTCGATGGTACGTTTAATATTAATAATAATTCGCCTGGAACTTTCAGAGTAAATCGGTTCTAAATCAGACGCTTCTTGACTAATTTCAGTTTATTTTTAACACAGCAAAAAATACACGAACTGCGAAAAGAAAATATAAAGGCAAAGAAATTGACCACACAAATTATAACGATGTGCCATTTTTAAAATCTAAGTATCAAAATCTGCCTACAAAGAAATTTCTCAAAAAATTCAAAGCTAAACATCTAACAGTTCATTCGTGAATTTTAGTGCAGTTGTATATGGTCGTCTGTTACTCGTGGTATAAAAAAAAAAAAACAATTCTAAAAAAATACAAAAGTATACACATATGTTTATGACGAATACAAGCACGTTTACATGCGAGCAATAATTCATTCCTTTAAGTGGCTTAATTGTCGTCGGAAACATTCATTAATGAGGGACGCACTTCGTTTCTATACAAGTCAAAACTTTCTGATCCCACCATTTATATTAATATAATGAAGTGTCATATGCAAATACGCATATGTGCATTGAGTAAATTTACGTATATATATTGTTTTCGCTCGAATTCTTAGAAGAATATGCCGCGTATCAAATTCCATGCGATGTTGCTGTATATCGAACATCTCGAAGAATCTGCTTGAATGTTTCTAGAAGGCTTCGTCATACATATATCATTCGATCTTCTGACAGTGACTAGACAATAAGTCACCGAGTCAACGATGATGATTTCGCACAGCGAATTGTTGCCCCCTTGATTGGTTAATTGCGAGCAAAGGGTTAACAAGTTTTAAAGTTTTGGGATCCTGCCGTTAAGGAGGATATGGTTTAACGTAATAGTTCCTAGATTGCAGAATTAAACTGGGCCTCTTTGACCTCTCTTAAAGTTCATTGAAGATGTAATGAAATTGTTTAAGGGAGACAAATGAGAAAAGCAAGCAAAGGAAATTGCATCACCAAAAAAAAATTATCCAAATAATTATAATGAAAACAATATATATAGGCTGTAATTGACTTGGGTGATCAGTGTCATTGTGAGGGGCCATCTTCTTATGGGTTAGAAGGCAAATGAGTGCCCTGAATACGACAGTGATGTCATAGCCGCACTGTAAATATACATATGGATCGGTCCAAGAGTTCGATTTATTTTTTTTTGACAGATCGAAATCAATGAACTCTCTTAAGGTCCACATGTCACCGCATAAAACGTTTGTTATAAGGTATTATATATTTTTTTATTTTAACAATACGTTTACACTACTTTATTAAAAACCACGTGTCATTTGCTAAGGATTGCATTGCTTGCGAACTGTCATAAATACACACTGAACTCGTGGACTAACTATGTACGATAGTTCGGGAATATTGTAATTGACTTGCTTATAATGTATTTCAGTTATAGCTCAATATAATTTTTTACCTATTTCCCATCAAATGAAAATTTCATAATATTCCTGGAAGTAAGAATAATTTTACTTATTGATAAGCCGTATCGCCGTTGACCTTTAAATGAGATTAACATTCATATACTGTTCACGTACTATGTGAATACCACATCTATTTTACATTTGTACATGAACGGTTCAGGAGCACGCTCCAGATTCGTCAATTTTAAATCTTGTTTCGTAACAGCTCTTATCAGAATTTTTGGTTAAGGAATGGAATATTTTTAATCTCCGAAGATTACATATAACATACAACAGCAATTATAGATTACGTGGAGTTATCGTATGTAGTTGGATGCAAAGACATAGAGAGAGGATCGAATGAGATAAAATGAGGAGGAACCAATAAGAATTCCCGAATACAAGTATAATTGTGAGCATTAGCCAACGCATGACCTAGCATGCGGAATAAATAAATGAATCGTAAAACGTATATGTGAGTTAAGAAAATTAAAAAGTATATTTAATGACCCATGACTTGGTTCGTCTGGGGCAATTGTGATAGGACAGAGTCGATGATTTTATAATATACACATATGAACGTATACGTGTGAGTTTTTGATAGGGACTGTGCAGTTCATGTACTTATTTAACTTTTTTTAAACAATTTTTGAATAATGGAATCGAGTTGAGTATTTAAAAATCAGAACGGGATATTCCATGGTGACTGATGATTCTACTTATAGGAATAATTTTACAAGCTTTACGTTAAACATATACATAGGATCTAGATGTAATGTGGATGACTGTTATGTATAACGATATCACAAATGCAAAAATTATTTCTTCCTTTTGGATTTATCACTGTTTATTACAGTTGTAAGATAACACATCGGATGATTACATGATCGTAATTGGAGTTTTCGTTATCCTCAAACTACACGAGGTAACCTCTCGTCTTCGACTGAGGCTCGTCTTAACTGTACATGATTGAAATTTCATGTATTTAAATATAGAATGAGTCCGCGATCACTGTTTATAAATATACACGCTGATAAGATTTGTTTTATATTGGAAAGATTTAAGGCGCATGCGATTGGACTGTTAAGGTTATAGTGTTGTTTGTGATTTGAAAAATTGTTTATTTCCTTGGTTGATAAGCATTCAGAATTGTTATCATTAGCTACTTATGTGCCCCAATGGAATTAAGAGTAAAGTACACGAAACTTATAGTATCTATAGTCTATTATGGCGTTTTCCAGTAGTAAAATTTCCTTGTATACTGAATGCAACGTGTAACGTGTTACAGCTTACGCTTGGTGCATGAAAATGCTGCCAGCTGAAAACCCTATTATTGTACAGAAATCTTCTTTTTCTTATTCCTTTGTGACTTTATATCTCTAATGCCCGTTTCCTCCGACGTTAATCGAAGTTTAATCTCTGGTTACTCTATCTTAAAACTATATGTAAAAATTTTAACCAAGCTTAAACCAAGTCGGAGGAAATGGGGCCTAGTGGATCAAGTGCGAGATTCAAATATGTAGAGCTAAATTGTATATATGTACTTCACCTGTCAACTCGAAGACATTGAAAACAGCTGTTGAAATTTAATTTTCAGCTCTGTATCGACCGTAGGTAAGTGTATGCACGTGACACTCAAATGTATTCATATTTTGCCCTGGCAAGTAGCGACATCTGCCGTCTATAATACGAACTGAAGAAATTATGCCGCACTGATACCGCCAATTTTTCATAATATTTTAGCAGATCAGTAAATTATTTATAACTCTTGACTAAGTATAAGGGTCAATTCCACCATAATGATTTACCATTTATACTCAGTTTATCTGAGCGATTAGCGTAAGTAAATTAATCATGCTCGTGTATTTTGTGCCTCGCTATTTGGATATGTATAATATATATCTATATACAGCATTTCAATGGTAGATAGCTGCAACACTCAGCCCCGCGTGACAAAATATTCCATTGGATGTCTAGTTTATTTTACCTCTTGAATCAACATTTATGGGGGACGATGTCTCAAACGATATAGCAAATAACACGGCAAAATGTGTACGTAGCACGGTTATAAAAAAAAAAGTAATTTAAACCCTCATCAACAATTTCTAGTTTCAAAACAATTATACAGAAAAATTACGTGACATATAAACTGATGACACATACACTCCAATGGATCAAGATCATTCAAAGTCCAGGATAAGTGAGTTTTTGAAAAAAAAAATTGGTAATGGAAATTATCATTCAAAGAATTCACAACAATCAAAATTATATCTTCTATCTCAAAGACGTCACAACATCGCAAACACAATGATCTGGTATACCAATATGTTATGAAGTGTTGATCTTGGTACCCGGATGGCGATGACGTTGGGATTCGAGATAACGTAAAATTTTTATTGCTTTTATTAGTTATATCAATAATATTTTAACCATGATTCATACCGACTATGTCTAAGGTTAATAATAAAGTTCAATTCGTCGCCATAATAATTGAGAGTGAAACCTCAAGCGAAAATATACACGCAAATGAGTGCGTGGTTCTACTGGCCCACTTCCACTGCCCTCAGTTTCACTCCCACAAGTGAAATATAAACAGAAACTACCAGCATGGCTATATCCGTCCACTTTCAATTTCATTTCGTTTTCACTTTCATTTTCACTCCCATCGTCCTGACCTAACCCAACTAAGATTTCTATTAACCTACGTCGACTTCATTAGAGATCTCTCCAAGGAAGCTGGATGTCCTGGGTCAGGATCATTCCCACTTTCACTATATTCTTAAATCCACCAGTCACTTTCATTTTCTAACGTGTACGATTCCTCGGCCGCTACACATTCCTATTACTATGTATACACACTATATGTATCATACAAATACAATGATCTCTGTATGATGTTAAAAAGACATTGGAAAGTGACAAACTGTAACTATAAATGTACGTCTGATATTCTTTGTATTATTGATATACATTAAAGTTATACTATATAATTAAAATGAGAATTTAATTTATTTTCTTAATAACGACAATAAGATAATTATTATTATATTTCTATGAAATTATAAACACGATTTGTATTTTTATTATATTTCTGTATCTGTAACTTATGATTTGTTTACGTTTATGTTACAAAAATGTTTTATTTTCACTAATTATAATTTTCATTGTGACTCTCGTATCTTACTTGCAGAATTCATTTGAAAAAATTATTCTGTAATTGATTTATTGTTTTGAGATAAGTCTGACTGTACGTAAGTTTCGTGTGCGTGAATAATGCAAAAGAGTGGGATGCCGTTTGACGCACGTTGTTATGGAAATGTTTAGCCTTATATGTAAAAATGAACAATACAAATTTGTAATGTATAGTTTTTGCAGGGATTCATACTGTTATCATTAAATTTTTCTCTTTTGTTAAAGTCAATGCTAATTGTTTTCAAATCCGTATCATGTTACGTAAGCCCCTAGGTTCAAACGTTACTATTAAACGTATATTTGGTATGCGAAAATCTAATATATACGATAGGGATTACTTGATCACGGTACTGTGACTCATTACGGAAATATCAATAAATCTGTTAAAAACTAAAACTTCATGGGAGGGTTAAGCAAGCCAGATAAGACAATGTCTCCAGGTACATAATAGTATATAAGAGAGAATTCATTCTCAGTTGAAAGTAAAGTGAACTGAATAATTATAGTGCATCGTAATAATTATTCAGAGTGATTACAAATGACTGTGAGTGAAGTGTAAGATTTTGTCATTATGAAAGGTAATTTTTAGGACTGTGTCGATTATTAGGTTATTGGAAATATATTCTTTTTTCATTATTAACCGTGTTTTTCTAATGATACGTGTTTTTAGTTTTCAGTGTTTGTATCCTTGTGCTTTTGATTGGTACAACGATCGCCGCGCCCACGTGGGATTCTATAAAAAAACAATTATCTAAATTGAAGCATCGTTATGAAAATGATAGCGATGAATTGGCTAATTACGGTGACGAGGTTAAGGAAATCTTAAAAGATAAATATGACGATATTTCGCGAATCATCAAGGCTGCTAAATTGCAACACAGTCTTCAAGCATCCGATTCTGAAGAAAATGATTCCTCGGAATGGAAGGATATCATTAAAAAAGCAAAGAAACAATTGAAAGAACTGTATAACGACGAGAAATCTACAGAAATTGAAGATAGCGAAGATTCTCAGAAGGACTCACAAGAATCTAAGGAAACTAAAGAGTCTGTGAAGAATCACAAACCTGTAGAAGGAAAACTTACGGCTGGTTCCGTACTTCTAACCAGTTTAAATGCAGAAAATTACGCAGTCCCGTCTGCTGTTGGAATTGCGTCTAACGCACCTTCATCATTGGCCGCAGTTAAATCCAACACGGGAACTGCAATTAATGCAGAATCCTCACTGAGAGCAATTATAGAAAATGCAGGAATATCATCTAACGCAGGTTCCAAATTAAGTCCAGTTGCATTTCAAGCTGGAACTCCTCTTGAAGGAGGTACCTCATCGACTGGAGTTGTATCAAACGCCGAAATCGCAATTAACGGAGATTTCTTATCAGCAGCAATTACATCGAACGCCCGCGCTACAATTAATGCAGGTTCCTCTTCGAGCGCAGTTGCATCAAAGGCCGGAATTGCACCTCACGTCGCAGCTTCCACATCTGACGTCGCTACATCAGTTGACAACACTGTAGCAGATGCTGCATCTACCGCCAACGTCGTCGCATCTGACGCCGCTGCTTCCACTAGTGACGTCGCTACATCAGTTGACAACACTGTAGCAGATGCT
>JARQSV010000709.1:573759-653407 GCA_030142285.1 Calameuta idolon | reverse complement strand
CTACGTATAGGTAGGAGATAGGAGGAAGGGAAAAAATATTGTGAGCGGAGCGGGAGTCCGCGCTGTACCCCGCATAAGCGGGAAATAAACAGTATTATTATATAACAATATTAATATCATTGTTTATACTAAGCCAAAAAATTACTTTAGGGAAAACTGGCTTTCTTTAACAAAATATATACTTATTCAGAATTGTTGGTGAAATACAATATTGTTTAAACATTTAATATAGAGCAATGATTTCATTTTCTTCTTGCCGGGATGTCACAATCATTTTTGGCGTAGTAAATCACATATTTCACAATGACAACACTTCCATTTCAGAAACCTGTTCATTTGTTGCAGCAAATGAAAGATGAAACGCAGCAAAGCTCTAGTATTAATTGTACAAAGGTTGAGGGATTGGAAAAGAAGACCATAACTAGCTTGCCAACAAGAAAATCATAGAAAACAGATGCTGAAAGCTTTTTTTATTTATTGAATGCTTAAAAGAAAAGAAAGCATGCTGCAAAAAAGGCGATTTTGGGCGCATCCAATTTTTACAGGGAATAGAAGATTTTTGCAAGGAGCAAGTAATAATTTGATTAGAGAAATGGAACATGTGGATACTGATAAATACATTGAATACCTTAGAATGAACAGAATGAACAGCTATTCACTTTTCGTATTTTCACTACATTTGAGTTACAGAATGGACGCCTTGTTCGCCAACATATATTTCACAGAAATAGCCCCATACTTGAAAAGTAAAAGAATAAGATTTTTGAACACACTGCTTATCAAATACGAGCATTAGAATCATTAAAAAAATAGATAGGTAGGGATTCATATGAATTTCGGCCAACATGGTTCGGATTCGGTGTATAAACTCAGTAGGTCAATCACGTTTAGTTGAATAAGGTCCGTCTGGCAAGTTACATCGCCATCTGGTGTCAAAAACTTCCAATCCCTGATTATTAGGACCAGTTAAGGTACTATTTCATGCATGCGACTGCGACAACTGTCGCGCAACAAAATCACGCTGATTGGTTAAAAATTGACGGATGTCGGTGTACTTTCGTCGCACGGGGAGTACTTTCTGTCGCACGAAAGTAGAGCCGTGTATGTTCACGGCAATCCAGGATACGGATTAGGTGATTGAAATCGACTTTGTAGGAACACTAGTACCCATATTCATAGTCCGTCCTTATCTCAAGAGTGAAGAACGCCTTGATGAAGGCTTCCTTCAATCTCCAAGGCATCCTTGTTTCATAGTCTCACCTCAGCTCTCCCTTCAAGAAGGACAGTATATTTTAGGGACATGTAATTGTCTATGATGGCAGGACTGGCAGCTATTGGCCGCCACCTCAGTCCCCCTTTGTCTATTCGAGTGGCAATTTTTTCAATGAGTTTGAAATAGGGATCGCGTAGTCCATGCTATATGTCACTGGTGTGAATAATAATAATAATAGCCCAGGCGAAAAATACACCATTTGCTACCTGGACCAGCTGTTAATTGGGGCCGCTTGTGGCGCTAGACATATCAAACGAAACAGCCAATCAAAGTGCAGAAGGTTTCCTCAAGGAAGCTTGAAACCTACCTTGAAATAAGGAGGCCAATAAGGCTTCTTATTCTGTTAAGGAAGGTCTATGAAACGTAAAACGAGGAACAAGGGATCCTTATTCCTCAAAGAACGACTATGAATACGGCCATAGGTCTCCAATTTTTATCTTTTCTTTATTTATTCTTACTTACACGGACCAAGAACAACTCCGCTCAATTGGCGCTCAAATTCTCTCTCTTAAACTATGTAAAAATATATCCCTATTTGCTCCTGCCTAGGGGAAAACAAGCCTCCTGGTTTGCCCATCAGAGGCGCTGTGGACTTCGAGCTTGGTTCTAAACAAGCCAACAAGCCGAGATGAACTTTCGTGCGACAGAATTCTATCTTGTATACGACCGTATGCGACGAAGCCTGCAAACCGCGGAAAACAAGACGCACATGGATGA
Organism: Calameuta idolon; assembly: GCA_030142285.1. Classification (NCBI taxonomy): domain Eukaryota; kingdom Metazoa; phylum Arthropoda; class Insecta; order Hymenoptera; family Cephidae; genus Calameuta; species Calameuta idolon. Next base: position 651,417 of record JARQSV010000709.1, on the reverse strand, counting down.
CGTTAATAGATTTTTATTAGATTTCTCATATAAATTTTCAATTGTATCAAACTAACCAATATAATTATGATTATCATGCGACTGAGCATGACTCGCAGAGCGTCGCCATATTTCATAGACGCGACCAGACGCAACGGAATTCTTTACGTCAGCGTGATTACGTCGCGCGACAGTTGTCGCCGTCGCATGCATGAAATAGTACCTTAACTCTGCGGGATTGTCGGTTAAAGGGGGGTGCCGAGGTGCATTACGCCAACTTATGATTGGTTACTATTGATAGCAAGCGCAATGATGTAAAAATGCTACGTGGTCTATCATTTATTCATACGTGCAAGGAGAACCAATCATAGTAAGACAAGGTCCAACTTGAATTTGATTGGTTATGCAGCAAGCTCCTCCCCGCCCTCATTTTGGATTCACACCCCATGCCAAAATACCAGTATATGCTTCAACCTTGTATTTCTATATCTATGATGTAAACAGATTCAAGAAGGAACTTTATACTGCTTTGTACCGCGCCTTGTGAAGGGGTTAATTGCATTTCTCGACCGGCTTGAAGAATATTTGAATTATTTAAAAAATAGAATGTCGCTTTATGATGCTCGTCAGTTTTTTGGTAATATTAATGCTCGCTACGCAATATCTATACCTTCGATAACCCTGTCCAAAACGCAGAAGGTAATTAATCATATATCCAAGCGTGCTAGGAGGTTATATTGAATTTATTTACCCTATCTTATATAAGAGTATGAAGTAATTAAGTGACAATAGGGACCTTTAATAACAACAAACCTTTTAATTGAGTCATAATTAATTAGTGTCTATCATTGGATTCATAAATATGTTGTATATGCATATACAGATCATATATCATTAAATATTTCTAATTAAATTTTTTTGACATCCAAAGATTTTTATAATTTGCTTAACTGGAGGCTCATTGCTGCTTGGTGGGCTGGCACAGTTCTTAAAGAGACGACGACGGCATCCCCCAGCATCATCACGTAGATATATCAGAGAGTTACGACAGAGATACGTGAACTCCGAAGCTTCTAATATTGGTAATTATCGCAGAAACACGACCAATCTTAATGTTTAATTCTTGAATTTTCTGTAAATGATTGACGATTCCTGGATTGTTGAAATAGATGCAGTATCGCAGGCTTCATGGGCAAGAAGGAGTGAAACTAGTACTAGGAGTCATGTAAGTGATCGTGCTTCACTTATATCATCTGTTCCTGGTGGCTTAGATGGAGATGTAAAGCTAACGCCTCAACAGTATGGAGTTCTTGGTGAGTAACAGTACTATATTTCATGTGACTAAGAGATTAACAAAATTTCTAATTGGAAAAATTGTAGCATACACAGTTTCGTATACATATTTGTACATACGCTTCATCTGTTATGACAAAGTAGTAAATTGACATTGACAAGCCTGCAATACTTAAGACCTTTGAGGATTTCAACATGAATGTAATAAGAACTGTAGAACAATATGTATACTCTATATATACATTGCTTTTATATTTACATGATAATTTACAATGCAGCAGAACATTGTATTACGATAAACAAATACCAAGAGAATTTCTAATTTAATGAATGATCAGACGCATAGTATAAGTATCATAGTAGTACTTTTTTATTCTTTCACAGTATTCGCACACACAGTTATTAGAGAAGCATATCTTTATTATACCTTGTGTGGTCTGTGTAGATAAATAAATGCTTTTGTTCTTTCCAATATACATATATGTATAAATACGGAATATAGTATATGAATGGTAACTTCTTTACATAAAGGTGTGGTAAAAATTGAAAGAAACATGTGTATTAGATATGTCATAATTATTCAAATAACTTTTGTTTTAAGTAAGAATTTTTAAATACTTATAATTTCAGTCATAACCATGTTGGCTCCTTAATCACGTTAAGAAAACAATTAAAGTCATTTTCAAGATGCTGGTAGGAAAGAATAGCAAGTTTTCAAACTGTTTTTTTTTTTTTTTTTTTTTCAGTACTATTGTAAATCGTAATTAATTTAGAATTTTTTTCTAAGTGACTGAAGACAATTGATATTTTTTTGGAAGAACAAATAACTTTCTACTGATTCATTACAGTATTTAAAATATGTTATACGTTATGGATATGCAAAATCATCAGTTCATAAAGAGTGTCAAATTTTACATCTATCTATTGAGTGTTAATGATTTCATTAAATGTAGTATTTATTTTTAAGCTGTTTCTTCCAATTATCTTCAAAACGACTCTGTGTGTATACACCCACTTGTTGAATAATAGCATGTAACTTTTTTTTATTATTATGAAAAGAACTATTAAATCTTCAACATTTTTGCATCCAAGTTATTTGCATTGTTCCTAAAAAAAGAATATACTCCCTGAATTATGTTTGACAAGTTTTTACATCCAGTATTTATACGTGTGTATATATATATATACATTTTATTAAGGGATACTTTAGAGATGATTTCATTTGCGCAGTGGCTGTTTTGGGGGCAATGCCCAAAAAATTTTCAGCGTAATGGCTGTTTTGAGAACCATAAAGCGGACTGTCACTCCAAATTTGTTTACATTTTTTTAATGTTAGACATCTAGTATTTGTGACGGGCTCAGTAATGTTTTGTTAGGTTAGATTAGCTCAGAACTCCAATACTGTGATGTCCCAAGATAGTAGGTTAAAAAAAAACATTAGCTTGCTATCGTAAATGTCAATTAATTTTTCGCGTCCTCAAAGTATATCTTTGACAAGATTATATATACATATTTGCCATATATTTGTACCTCTTTGTAATGCAACAATTGTAGAAGCTCTGTTCCATTGACTTTATACTGTTTATTGTGTTTCATCGTGGGAGTAGCTTTCTGCCTTTTAGCTCTGTTGCTTTTAGGGATAAAGCATCTATTTGAAAATTGCTCGGCGATATATTTACTCTTTTTATATTAACTCTATATCACGGCAACTGCGTTCTTTGTAAAAGAAGTGAAGGTTGTATTCAAAGCTTCATCACGAATAGTTAATAACAATAATTACTTATACTTTGTCCACTAAACACAGCGTTAATCTGTTAATCGAAAGTCTTCAGTATTTATATTCTCTATCTGGATCTTCTTTCTCATGGTTGTTCATGATCCTTTCTTCTCATTATAGAGAATTTTTTTTATCGAGGCCACCTTATACATATTGATATCGCCAAACTTATAGATACATACATGCATATAGGTATACGATAATGGGGAAAACTATAAATAGCAATGACGAATTTCAAAACAATTATTAGTTTTTTTTTTATCACGCAACGCAGTAAAAATGTTAAACATTACATTGTTGACGTACAAGATTACCCTTAAATAAAAAAAAAACCGAAAAAGGAAAATTGGAAAATTGTACTTTATGATTAAATGCCTTAAAAAACACGTCTCCCACCTAAATAATTATTATTGATATAACAATTTATTACAACTAGATCAAGGCTCTCATTTAGTTGAATAATATATTTTTATATACAATGTTGGCGCCGCTGTTGTTCACCGATTGGCGGCAGTCCCAAAGAAAAAAAGAAAGAGGAAAGGAAATAAATATAGAGACACATTTGGTCCCCCGAGTAAAATTAAAACACTTATTGCGCTGTTTTTTCTCTTTCTAGATTTAGGATAATAAGAACACTAGTAACTAAACTTCCTTCAGTGCAATTTATAAATATAAATGATCATAGTGATAATGATAAACTGATACATAAAAGAAAAAAGAAAAACAATATGCGACATCTCGATACCGTTAGGCAATTTGCAAACTCCTCAAAAGCTTTTACATTTGCTTAGTACCTATGTACTATTCTTACAAACCTTAGAAACGTCTAAAATTATACTGCGATCTCAAAAATATAGCATACTTGTATCAGTTCGCATTTCTTTTTCATTTTCCTTTACATTTTTCTCCTTGTTTCTCTTCTTTCTGTAAATTTTTTCTCCGATTATCATTTTTTTTCATTTTCTTTCTTTTTTTATTCTTTCCCTTCAGGATGAACATTAAATCTCTCATCTTTTTCTGCACATTTCACAAAATCCCCATGTTTACTTTATACGGCGATCCATTCGTTTATAATTTCTTTTTCGAAATTCTGAAGACTCTGCATTAGGATAGGATGTGGCTGACTGCTTCTAATTCTTCTTAGAAAACCGCGCGCAGGTCATTGCTTATCGTGTTGGCGTAATAGTTGCTAATCGTCGGAATCAAATTTCGTTTTTAAAGAATTCAGAAGGAGCTCTGTTATTGATCGAATTAGTGATAAATTAATAAACTTCATCCACATATAAAATTAACTATTTGCGTTTTTCATTTCTTTAATTTGGCTTATTTCTTCCTTCTTTCTTGTTCTCTTGCCTCGTTTACTATTCTTCATAATTGCTATTGAATTCGGACATACATACTTTCTCTACTTGGCTCGCGATCTCTTGTACTTAACATTTCTTGAGACTAGCTCATAATTAATAGATTTCCTCCTAATCTGCTAATTATAGAATATATTAATTAGTTATCAAGGTTCTCGTCATTAAAGGCAAGCATATGTCTGCACCGGAAGCTGGAGTACGATTGTCGGCTCGCAGCCTAAAATCCGGTTACATAGCCAAAGAGATTCCTATCCGGCTCATATGATCTCTACACGAACTTAACGGCAATAAACAATTACATTATATCATATTATTATTTCACTTATTCTGTTCTTATTGTTGTGCCAACCAAACTTTGTCTTCTTTTAAAAACTGTTACTATTGCGGTTGTTAATGATTCAGATTATACTCTAGAATTATTTCGGCCGTCAATTTTTATAATCTTTTCCTTTTCCTCTTCAGACTTCATCCCGTCAGATAGTTGTAGCAGTAGTAACAATAATAATAGTAGTATGTAGCAGTAATAATAATAGTAGTTAATAGTAACAGTATCTTACAGTTCTAGGACTATTGCAATTAATGGGAGCTAGAAAGTCATCGATCTTATCGATTATGGGATCAAGCAATGACACTTCATGTGGTCCTATTCAGAGTAACTACCATCAGGAATAATAAGAAGCTTGAGGTTAGGACCTTAAGATCAGACGTACCAGAGTGTGTGCCTTCTACATTGTTTTTTAAGGAGAGAGGGCCGCCGTCGTCACTTTGCACGTTCACGCTGTCGGACTTTTTATGATGAACGATACTGTTCTCATCGGGATGAGGAAGATTGTGCTGGTCATCCTTGCTCGAAAGATCCTTGTTAGTCATTACCGGTGTTATCATCGTAGTCGTAGTAGGCGGCTCGGTTGTAGGTGGCGGTACTGTCGTAGGTACCACAGTCAAATTATTTAGAAAGTAAATCGGTCCCATTTTTAGATTGATGTCAAACAAGTTTTCTTCGCGACGAATTCCACTAATGCGACGATGAGTGCTGGTCTTGTTCTCGTAATAGGAGACCAAATTTCCTACATACGGCACTTCCACATCCGTGTAATTTGCCTTTAAGGTTGCCTTCACACCTGTACCTGATTCCAGGTATATCTGCGCTCTATTATTAACAGACAGAGTGAACAAGTTAGCAAAGAATAGTTAATCATGTACAGATATTAATTAAATAGTCTTTATACGCGCATATTATATACGCAGGCAATGGACACATTGTCACTAAATAGCTTACGGACTGTGAACATTACAGGTATTGTTTACGTACGTATACACATCGAAGATCTGTTTTTTCTCTTCGATTCCCCAAGCAATATTAGGAAATCTAGTGCCATTTACAAGTGTTATAGTGGTGTTCAATCCCTTCAGTATAGCGTGTCCTTGGCCCCAGTAAACAGAGTAGTTATAGGAGTAACCAATGTCACCAGCAACTTTCATGGCCACATTTTCCTTGTTGGCTAACGTGGTTTCCCCAAGGATTTGTGGAGTGCGCTTGATCACTCGTTTCTTGCCAAAATTCAACTTCACCTCATTCAACTCGTAAGATATCGGTTCAGCTTCCACTAGTATCTCACCAGATTCTACAGAACCTTCGGTGCCATCCTGGAATAATAATGCACGGGTTACATAAATCTTATTGTTAAATATAAACGTGTAAGTCATTATCGGGCACCATCATTTAGGTTCCAGATACTAACTTCTCTCAAGTAAGTAATAGTGCCCAGTTTCTCGTTCTTATTAAAAGTTCCTATATAGTGCGTGAATCTGTAAGGGGTCTGCGATTGACTCTTTTTCTCATCATCAGAAACCACGTGTCTCGCAACAAACATCTTTCCAATGGCTACGGCACCAACTGGAGTCGGGTGATACTTGTCCCAATTCTGCCAACTGACCCTGGCGGCACTGTCAACATTTTCTAGAAGGTCATATCTCTCGTAAGAATGTGCATTTCCAAGATAAGAAACTTGACAAGTTTTCTCGCCCTGTCTTTGTCTACCCGTCACCCAGACGCCGTTGTGCATCGCGCGGCAGACAAATATTACACGTTCTTTCGGTTCGATTTTTTCAGCCAGATTGTCATCTGAAAGTATCAAACGAGACCATCAATTTATAACCGTTAATCATTATTTTTGTTATTCCTGATGATTCCATGATAACACTCACGTTCATCCTCTTGGAAGACTTCAAAGCCACCTATAACAATCTCCTTGGCAGGGTCGAAGTGTGCTATTGGCAACCAATTTAGTGTGCTTGATGTTACCAGTTGGTTGTACTTTGACATTATATGAACGCTCTCGTCGGCTGTTACTGATAGTAACAGCACGCAGATGAGCCCTGTTGGGATACAGGCTTTGCACAAAGTCATCTGCAAGGTAAATGAGATTTCTTTGTGAAGTTAGTACACAGAAGTTCTTCATTATTCTAGATCTATCAATAGTCAGACAGTCTTTACCTTCTCCACTTCAACCCGACAAACAGATGGGACTCTAATTGACTTTTGGATCTGCCGCTACGAGTAGCTACTCTAGGTTAAATGATATCCATGAAATCGAGATGATATATCATAGCGTTTTGAGTATCCGATTTCATGAAGTTGCCGACTTGTTCGATTGACCGCAATATATTTATTTTGCATATATGCTGGCGTCTATCTAGATTAACGCGATCTCGTGTGGTACTGTCTCACTGGTATTCCAGCGCTCCCATTTACTGTGCGTAGTCTTATTTAACCGAATGGGTGATTCCCCCAACCGAAAGTCATTCGACGATGCCAAAATACCTGTCATTAAGATCACAACTTTGGTTAGGGCACAGCAGAAAAACTATTATACCCAGAAGTTAATTCAGAAGGAAAGCCCTGAACTAAAAATGAAACTGACTATAATAAAGGTTGTCGAACCTGCGTTCACGTTCACCAAACTGAAATATAGATTAACCACGTGACGTGTTTAATGATTAGAGAGAAGAATGGTCGATGCTCATGAGCCAGGTAAAAAACGGAGAGATTGCGACATTTGGACGGGCCAATGTATATTCAGAGAATTCATGGAAACTCTGGCATTTAAACAACGAAATAGAGGAAAGGAATTGTTTGTAACGACATAGCATGACAACAAAGTGAACGATATAACAAATATTGCTCTTTTCATCGTTAGAAACGAAATTTGTTAAGTTTCGTAGTGTCATGTACTATAAACAGTAACATTCCATCACTGTCATTGTCATCATCGGCGTCATTGTTAGAATTAGTACGATTTGCGTCTGCCCTGTCATTTATCAGGACCTTGAAAACTAGTAATTTTAGTTGACCTGACTTTTTTTTATTGCAATAACCTTGGCAATGATTTATTTTTCTGAGTAATTCAAACTACATACATATAGTACGCTTCATTTCGTATGTACAATGCAGTCACTGTGCTCTTGCGCAGTTACGAGTATCACTTGTTTTCTGAACTACATTTGTTTCTGTAATACTAGATTTCTATGGATAGCGAATGATTTCCTATGGGATTGAAAAATAGGGGAATCGCCGCTCTCTTGGGAAATATTAAGCACCCCATTTCTCCCGCTATCCAAATATTCCCCTAGAATTACATGGACAATCATCGAAAGTTCCATATAGGAATTAAATTTTGCTGCGAATTCCGCACCGCTTTGTATACGATAGTTTAAGTACACTCTCATACTGTCACAGATATTCGGGCAAGGTCGTGCTACATCGTATGTATCGTTAATTTGCTCACGAACCGAATCCCCTGGCATTAAAAAGTTACTGCTGTATTTACACCAAAGTTTAACAGCATCCATGTCTGCACTTTCGGATTACTGTATAACAATGCATATCTATATAATTCAGTATATCTATATATTGCAGTAAAAGTATAACTCGAGAAAGACAACATTTAACTGACCGTATCGAGAGCCATCTGTTGCAAAGGCTTCTCGCTTATGGTAGGATCCAAGAAGGTCATGAATTCTCGGTACTGTACCGGAAAGGCATCCATAATGGTGTGGCGTACATTTCCGCTTGCGCTTACTGTATAAATGTATTCCACTCTCGCTTCAGTTCGTTTGCTCTTGGACTTAGCAGCTGATTGTCAGACAGGTTTCCGGCACGTTTTCTCCTATCAGACTTAACGCATACGTTTCAAAATCAACTACTTCCTAGTTAATCTCCGAAATATTTGAAGTAATCAGTAAGACATCTTTAGAGCTATAAATAATTGAGATATTTTTTATCGCGCTATTCTTACGACCTTGAATGACCCAACTGCTGTTAAAAATTTTTAAGAAAAGTATGAAAAATGTCGAAAGCTTGGCAGTCTCTTTGGATAGAGATATATCAAATTACTGGTTACTGCACGAATGTGTTAAGAAGATCTTTCTATAGTTAATAATTTTTCGTAATATTTGCAATCAACTTTGTCACTGTGAGAAGCATTTATATACGTCCTTAATAAAGTAGATAGTCATTTGTAAAAACTACGTATGGACGTTAAGTGAAGTTTCAATTCATTTGCGAAGGACGTTTTTATACGTTCAAGTAGGTAAACTGTTATTTGCGTAGAACATATGAATATTGGCCATTGAATTACATTCAATCTTTAACCTTATTTTTTCATTCGGCCAATATAATGTTATTTTTGTTACTACGTATTACGTGATAATTAGTTAAAGAGACTTCACAGCGAATGTATTAATTGAAAAAAATGTTCCTCTTGAGATTTCGTTTCGATTCTAGATGGCTAGGTTATAAAGAAGTCGTAATGAACCGCTTGACGAATGAGTTCTTCCCTATGCAACTAATAGTGGTGTACTAAACTCCTGTCAGCGAAACTTTAGGTGACAAACTTTTATATTCTTCGAAATATAAAAATAATCTAGATCAATTTACATAGCTATTTCAAAAAAAAATTCTTAGCATCGTTGCCCCAAACTGTTTAACTTACTGTCTATAATAAGAGACATTTTCTAAAATTCGATTGACCGTAACAATTTATCCTTTTTTTTTATTAGGCAAAAAATTCGCTTTTCGTGCGAATCTTCGCTTTTGCTGCAAAAAATTCACTTAATTTCGGCATTGGCTATATCTTTGCAACTATTTTTATTCCATTACATAGCTATTCTTCTTCCTTTCACTTCTCGTACACATAGCTTCCTTTCTAAATGGGTTGATCAGTAATCAGGGATTTTCTCAAATTCAAGGGGACGGGAAAGGCACTGCACTTCAGAACAAGAGTTAGCGTAACACGTTATATAATAATACTTGATTTTCCATTTTTATTTACCTTACAGGCATTTTTCATATATTTCATTGCTTTTTTGGGGTAATATCATATCGAAATTATGGGACTGAAAAGGCTCGTATACGTATACACAAGATGCTCCAACAAGTTTGGACTGATAAAATGGACGGCTGTGACAGGCATGCAAATAACGGAATGTTACTTGCAACCGGTTTAACGCGTTCCTGAACGCTTTTGCGCACTAAAAACTGTGGGCTATTGTGTCGTGTTCTCGGGGCTGCTCTTCGGGGTGTGTTGCCCCGAACAAAGCGTACAGATTACGTCATTCTTCACCTTCGCCATATCGAGGTGTTTACATAATAGAAGCCGTGTTCGAATGCGTGATATTGTCGATAACCTCAAACTGTACTGGAAAGATGGAATTTTTTACTTTACGTAAACTTCACTATAGGATAATTATTATTGTCCAAACCTAAAGTATCTTCAAAAATTATATGACCAATATGCAATTTTATAAAGGAATTGTGCACGTTTTGTAAACACCGTGAAGGCGAATGATGAAATAGAAAGAATTAGATATTCTAGTATTGTGTCTTGAAAAATTTTCCGCTTAATCATTACTAACAGATACGGTCTCATTACTTATTTCGAAAATAGCTTCGTATCAAAGAATTGCGGTAAGGGGATGAACTTACGACGCAAAAATGATAACTTTAATTTCGAAAAACGCAAAAAACATATATCTTCTATTATTTTTAGTATTTTCAAGTATAATTGGTTTTATCGAAATCGAATGGATAGTTTTTTTGTTATAAAAATGTCGTACTTTTCAACCCCTATACATTTTTATGCATTCTCCCCACTAGAACCGACCAAAATGCTATTTTCATTATTCATCATGAGGATTATCCTACAATTGGTCCCATTTAAATATATCGACTGGAAATATGCGAAATTGATACACCAATATATTTCAAAACGAACGAATTCGGAGGCGGGTACCTGAGGTATCTTCCTTGTAAGTGAAGTCATGACACAAAGATTGTATGTGATAATATTTTGGAACGGAGGAAATGCTCTCTGGCAAAGATGCAACCAATTTGTTCTGTGTATAGATGGGGGGGGGGGGGGGTACATACGTATCGCACTCTGTATACCTCTCTTCTCGTTTCATTGTGTCCTAGTGACCTTAGCAGCCGTTAAGTTTTATAACTACGCCATCCGGAATTTATTTAATTGAGACCAGCGACGTTAGTGGAGATGCACGTACAAGGACATAGTCGTACTTACGTACGTATGATATTTGCACAATCACGGCTCGCAGAAGACAGGATGTATGGCCCAGATTTTGTCGATCGATTGTCTCTCCCCGCGACCCTTGACCTTTCTGTAGCCTTTTTTTTTATACCACTCGATTGAGATCACGCCGTTGCAAAGGTACGTGACAAACGAGAGTAAAGCATGAACGAACAATTTTACGTGATCTCGACTTTGTCATAATTGATGTTTTACTCCACGTACCTCACGTACTTTGCAAGTTTAGTCTAACCTAGAAATTCTACGCCGCATGCAGTGTGTACGTAATCCTCAAACAAAGAGTCCATTCAGTTCACGGGATATCGTCAAGCGTAAAAAATTCGTCAATATGCCATTCTTTTTGTACTACCTCCAGGAGAGTACCTAACTATAACAATTCTCTCGCGTGAAGTGTAGAACATGGTGTGTACCAGAGTGTGGATATAGTATGCAATATATGTATATACCGTATAGGCTTCTATATGACCGGGCCAGAAACTGCACGGCAGTTTTCACGATATAGAACCTTCCTGGTGCAGCATACCAAATAAGCGAAATATCGATTTGCAGCGCGCGGTGCAATGTCAGCGTACACAGCGTTACCATGATAACACCCTGAAACCTGAAGTCAAGAGCACTCTGCTCTTTCCTCGAACGCGTGCGCAGTGACAATATTGCTGGCTACCGGATGGGGTAGAAGAAACATATAGTTCACCCCTAGAGGCTCTACTAGAGGTTTTCTTTTTTCACTCTAAGGGTGGTAGAGATGTAACCGCTAAGGGTCTTTGTCCCCTTTTCCATGCACGCCAAGCACTTTGGAAAATCCAATGGTGAACCGGAACCTTGAACCCTACGGGGAAAGTTACTGGTACATAGTATCGCGTTGGATCACTTTAGCGATAACTTGTGGAAGCATTTGCTTTAGAGAGGGAGCTTAAAGTTACGGTTAAAGGGGAATTAATATTTCTCAGTCAAGTTTCGACGCCACTTGTGAATTTAATAAACACTTTCAATGAGAGACAATCGACGTAAAGAAACTTGAAGAAAGTTTAAAGACGTTGGTCCCTTTAAATCACTCTGGTCTCTTTAAAAATTCTTCTCGAAATTCTCATGGAATCCAAAAATAAATTGAAACCTTGAAGTGCGCGGAGAAACAGCTAAATTAACAACTACATCACGTAAGCACGTGAATGTATTCAAGAGTAAAGGCAATCGTGTTTAAACAACTATCAAGGTTTCTATGAATTATAAAAAAAAAAGATGTTAAGCCAAGTAAACATCTCTTATGCCTCATGAAAATAAGACTTGCTAAATGCAAATTAACGAGCACTAATGTACGGAAAGGTCACCTATCTTCGTATAACCATCGGAGCCTATTCAAAATGCAGAAATCTCGAACTTTGATATAAATTCCGAAACTTGAAACGGTCTCCTTTAGTGTGTATTCGAATTTCACAATTTATGAAATGCTTTTTTCTGTCTCTTCTTCCACTTCCCTTCTCGTCTTCTCTAGCTGACGAGTATAGTACTTTCGTCTAGGTTCTCAGGCTTGAGGCTATTTGCTTGTCGGCTTATCTCCGTGAGAGTGGAGACCTTTAGAAGTTTCACTAGCCGGGCACTTGAGGCGAGACAGACACGTGGAATGAAACTTCAGGGAGTTCTTCATCTATCTTTCTTGTTTTCGTTTCCTACTTTATTTTCTCGTACGACAATTAAGGCTGGGGTACCGAACGCTGTAATGTACGCGCCTGGAAATATCTCAGGTGGAACAGACTCCGTGACGCTTATTTTTATTTTCATTCTTTTATTGTACTAGACGTTCCGTAGTTCTGCTCTTAGAGCGTGGCCACTCAATGGAGTATTCACCGCGTTGTTAGCACGAGTACGTTATGCGACACCTCCAGGATATCGAACGATTGCGCAATTACGTGGCACAATTGACGTGCGTGTGTAGGAAGCTGCGTTCGTGGTAATTGCCCAAGAGAAGCGGCAACCTTAAAAACGGTTATTCAGGGCCGCCGTGAGAGGCAAATGAGTAGAAAAAAGAAGTCGAAGATAATGTGAAAAATGAAAAGAAAAGATTTTAAATTGCGGAAAAAACGATTTGAACAAAAAAAGGTGACGTGACGGAGGTCCTTGACCTACGTAAGGCTGTTCTCGGATAAAACCATCATTATTGTATCTTCGTCATAAAACGATCATTAGGTGCTTCTTTAGGTCATTTGCTTTTTTTCGTAAGATTGACTGAAATACACTTTGAATTCTCTGATCGCCTCAGGGTACAAATTCTGTTTGATGTAACATTTTTAACTGACACACCTAGTCTGAGCAAATTTCGGTACTCGGAGAGAGCGGGCCAGATGATTGATGTCACACTCTTAATCGGACTGTAAATAAATTCTTTAACAGTATACCGAGACTGTTTTAATGGCAACTATAATAAAATTTCATAGAACAATAAATTATGTAAAATACAAATTTGTTTAAATTATTAAACTTATTGCTATTTCTAAATCGTTTGGTTGAATATTAATTGTAAGTGCTATGCTTATGAGGACTATATTGTCTATTTTTAAAAAATTTTGTGTATCGGTATACATAGGTATTGTATAGTATATCAAAGTGTGTCTGAGATAGTAACTCTATTTGGTAAACATTAACCCTTTGCACTTCAGATTTCCCTATTTTTCATATACTTTGGTGCCTGCATGAAAACTGTCGAGTAAAAAGTTAATGCTCTAAGAGCAAATCTAAGCCTGGCCTGTGTATCTATATTATGAGCCATGTAAATGTCTTGTGTCCGAATAGTTAATCGATAAAATGTTTCGGATCATATTGTAGAATCATTTTCCGTGTCTAAGAAATCTCCGCCTTCGGTTGCCCTGAACACGGTATTACTGTTATTTCTGATCTAACTGTGTAACGGACCACGAGTACGCCGAGCAATTCTTATCTGCGAGCAAGTAACCATGAAGTTACCGGCGAGCTTCTCTCTTTGTTAGATAATTTTTCTACTTCTCTGGAGGTCGATCTGCCTTCGACCGATCTACTTTTCAGGATAGTCATGGGCGTGGTACGAAGAAAATAGATTCCATTGTTGTTTTTTCCTTCGCCGTGCTGTATAAGGTTTAGCTCATCGATAGAATATCTACTTAACAAAAACTTGAGTAACACGCAAAATAAGAACCAAAAAAATCGCATGACTTCTGAGCGCTAAATTTTAATAAGTATCTTTAACAATATTCGCGTCTGCTGTACTCGCTTTCGCCAGATTGTAGGTGCGAACTTTTAAAACGCGTATACCTTAAAATTACATGAAATATGAGGTTACGATAATCATGTCATTTTTATTAGGCTCAATGACTCGATCCGTTCTTAATGGGCTTCTATTACCTAATAACGGACCACCACCAGCAGTGGTAGCATATACCAGCTGATTGCATTAATGTGCATATAATGTGCGCTGGGTGCGCATAAAGTACTTGGCGCAATCCAATCGCACGCGTGAACTTGTGTATACATTTTGTATCTGTGTGTATGTATAGACTACCCTATATACAGTGCGACGCCGCGCGGCGAAATCCCCCAGGAAATTGAGCGTACACTGATCATCTGCCGTGTTCCACGTGCACAGCCGTACGCTCAACGCAAGGTCACCTGCGGATCTGGAATCCACAAACCAGATTCTTTTCTCATGGCATTAACAGCGCTATTTATGTTAATAAATGAACGGCTCGGCATAGATGTACTTCCAATGTAATATGCATGAATGCTTGCGCTTCAAAATATTGCAATTCCGCATACTTAGATTTTATCATATATGTTGTTCTCGTATTGCGAATACATATCCTGTAGTGATACAAAATTGATTGTGCAATGAAGAGGAATTGTAAATATGGATTTCTGTAGTCATTTTCGGTCACCGAGTTACACAGCGAAATATTTTTCAGAATTTATTAAAGCGGGTACATGAGTCTATATATTCAATGTCAAGGGTTAAAAATACCTGTAGGGCTTCGTGACCTTCGACTGTTCGATTAACGCGCATCAATATCGGATAATTCTCCATGCGGATACTAAATATATACGATTACCGAAAGGGTAACACATATCGTACTGCTTCCCTGAAGCTATAGCGATTTTGTTAAGAGGGGTACGCGGTTGACTTTGCCTGGTGAATACGTTTAAAAATAGACGTTAAAGTACGTCTATTAATTAATTGCAATATAATAGAAACATCGTTTCTATTTTGACTAGAGAATGTCTGTCGGGTAGATTTATACCACGAGTACACAGAATATCCTTAACGTTCTCTTAATTTAATTCTTAGCACTTTTTTATTATTGAAAGATATCTACAATAAACGTTAAAACATGACACGCGGCAATACCAACTGCTTAAAGCCTACCGTAAATTTCACAGCGATTAATTCTTAACTTGAATGTATCTTAGTCCAAACAGTTGAACATTATAAAACGTTAAGTATAACCGTTTAAAATGTGTTTCCGTGATATACGAGAACTTTAATTTTTTATTTGGCACTTGATCTCATACAGATTGATCGTACCTACTTAAAAGCAGGCAATCGTTTGATCGATGGAAACATTAATTAATTCCTATAATATTGAATTAAACGTAATACGAGACATTTTAAAAACATTAGTTTGGTCTCCTGTGCGCGTTGCACCGTTATACTTATTGTGCAATAGTTGTGTCTCTATAAAAGCGGTACACAGCGGTATATGACACAGTGTCCAAATTCTTTCAAACACATTCCCATGAGAGCTAACACAAGGCTGGTAACGAAAAATTCCCACGGTTATCTCAATGACAATAGCGAGGCAAAATCTCCGTCGAGGGTAGGGAGCTAGAGTGTAGGACACACCCGACATACATACTTACATTTGCAACGTTGTCCACATAAGAAGATTCAAGAGGAGTTAATCCGACGCTCGGCGGTATCTAGTCACGTTCCTGTTGTGTCGTGTGAAATGTCACAACGTTCAGTTTTGAAGACACAGATCCTCGGGACTGGTAAAGACGGTAAAAGCAGGGAACGAAGAAACGGTTAGGGACCAATAACAACAACAATAGTCGACGACAGCGCAGGAAAGAGGAAAACTATTAATGAATTTTTCGTGAACAATCCTTAATGGTATCGCGCACGCGAATGTAACGTAACGTAACGTAATATTCCTACCGCACGAGAACCGCGAACGCCACTTGTGAGTTCGAAACACGGTTACACGACAGCGCCAGGGTCCGAATATACACGAGAGTGAGCGATCCCGTTTGTCGAGGTCCTTTCTCTGCTCCCACTAGAGGGTACGCGGGTATACACGAGCGCAGTGTGATATATCCTGGTGATTTAACAGGATACCGGAATTAATGTTTCTGGTCTGGTACCAGTCACGTGACGTCGTCAGCACGGTCATGAGAAAAGATGTACGTCAACACTGCGATTCTCTTACGAATTTTTGTTTCACTAAATTCGTTTCTCAAAAGTGTAGAACTGTTTTTCTCCCGTATCCGATCCTATCCACGCCGACAGTGTCTTTGGAGTGCGCGCCACCCAGCTGCTGCATCGACCTCTCCCCATTGGATGACACATCCTCCAATAACGTACCCCCATTAGGATTACGTCACTTCGGCATTATTGACGCCGACCAGCCGGCAGCGAGCCCCCACCACTTCTATCTTACCCTGTAGTGTAGTGTATCCCCACCCTTCAGCTATGCCGTACTAGTTTTCTACTGCCACCGCCCTACCCTGACCACTTGGTCATATATCCCCGCTTCTTGAAGTCCTTCGTTTGGTGAGAGCAAGCTGGATATCGCAAGGACCTAAGATATTCCTACACTACTGTATTTTCTTATAGCTGCATTTCTACCTATAGCACTTATCCTTACGCATGATGAGTCATATCGGCATTAGCCCACTTATTTTTATTCTAATTTTCTATCCCCACTTATTCGAATTTATGATGGTTCACAACCACCCCTTGACGTAGCTATAAAAGTCTCACACTGAGGGGTTTATATTCACTACTAACTACTACGTCCTTCGTTTATTCATTAGAATTTGGCTCCTGGGGTCTATGTATGTATCTTACGAGGGGATAGATGCGAGTCAACTGTGCGGAAGAGTCTGGCCTTACTTTCCTATTGATCCTGCCATGACGTTGGGGGATTTCCGAGAGTCGTTGGACTCTTCCGTTCTATCCTCTTCTTTTTTTTAACCTCCACTATTCTCTACCTTAAGAATATACATTCTTGCTCCACAGCCTGATCTTATTCCAAGAATGCATTTATGTAACTTTAAAGATCGGTAATCGGCTTATTCATGCGGGAATTCTGATTACACACGCAGTAGCTTGAAGCACGCGGCAAAATTAAATTATACGGTATGAGTTGGTTCGATGATCGGCCCACGAGTCATTTGATTCTTAAATTTCATTGATGATGATAAAAGTCGCGAACATCCGTCCTAAAGTACCTACGTATGTGCATATTTATGTATACGTTTTCAGAGAGATCTCAACTGACTGTATGACGTCACTCATACGGTATTTTGTCTGCTCCTTTACAGCGTCACCTTAGCCTCACATATTTACACTATACACGATTCCAAGAAGTAATCAAGACGATTATTCGCTACTCTGCTGACTTTTTCTTTAGCGATTGTCATGGCATCCTCGATAATGAGCATGTTTGCACTGATGCGTACGTGCTTGTGCATATGCATTGGATGTATTCTATATACGAAGATAACTGCATGCATGACTCACCAAGAAATGTCTGGAGAACACGCGAAAACTACCAAGTAATTCTCAAAGCCAGAAAGGGTGTGTTTGTTTTTGTAATTTTTATCCGGCATTGTCGTAAAAGGCAAAGATTACTTTAACTTTCTTTAGTAGGAGTACGCATAGCCGCTGCATGAGTTAGAGATACGCCAAATGCTGGGATTCATTCACACAGGTACTTGTCTGATGTTTTTTTCAAGGATGCAATAGATGGGCATCGAAGCAGTCAATTCTTACGTATTTGGAAGAAAAACAGAAACCGGTTTTACCCACGCAGATCGAGCTGGATTGTTTTTCTGATATTATCTAAATAGTATTATCAATTCCATCACCATTATCGAATCATTTTGCATATTTGAATAATTCTCGGTCAGTTGTGCACATACGTTTAATTGATTTATTCCAATTTTACATATTTGTTTTCTTTTTACTTCTTTTCCTTAACCCTTTTATAATTTTTTCTTTTTCTTGGGTTTTTAATCATATTTTTTGTTAATGCTATTTTTCGTATTCATTCATAGGTATACAAAAATTGTTGATAAAAGAAAGTAAAAAGCAATGGGTAATCTTAACCTATCACACATTGCCGTTCATTCAAACTTATCCTAACTCATTAGAGCATTTGAGTTTCAAGCCATTGAAAAGTCCTTCACAGCAGTCTACATTATTCCATCGTATTCGCTCGCTCACCGATAATATTTTTGCAGCTAAAACACCAGCAGAATCAGTAATAATGTAGACTTTATTCGAATCTTGGAATTTTGGTAGTAAAATTTGTTAATATTTGAACGAATCTGTCAAAATCTAAAAATATTGCCAGAAATTGAAAAAAAATCCAAATTTTGACTAAAGTGCCACGATTTCCAATAAAAGTTTTTCAAAAAGTAGCCAAAACTTTAAAAATGAAAATGTCCATTTGACTATAAGTCGATGAAAAATTTCAAAGTCAGATTAGAATATTTATAATATGACCCACTCTATAGATTTATTTGCATTAGGTTGAATGTACAGGAAGCGCCTCCCTCCCATTGAATTCTAACAAAGAAACTAAAGGTGAATCTAACCCCCGACGATGAGGACCTAGATTACACCAGTCTTGAGAGGGGAAAACGCACAAGGGCATGCATTTTGAAAATTTTCTAAGTGCACTGGTAAATCAATAATACATGGTTGGGTTTGAACTTTCGATCAAATGTCCGTTTCGATTGTAAAAGGTACACAAGTTTACGTAGCATTTTAGTAATGTACGGATTCTGTATACGTGAGAGAGATATTACAAAAATTTATTTCAATTTTGTTCCTTTTTGTAATGTTTTTACTTTCATAAGCAAACCGTAAACATGGAAACGGTGAATTACCTGACACTTGAAAAAAGTTCAGAAATATTTTTTTTTACATGAAAACTTATAATTTTTTTCTTAAATCATATCGTTTGTAAATTTGTATTAAGTATATTTCGAATATTTGACGGCTCATCAATCAAAAATCAAAGAAAAAAGATATAGTGATTTTTAAATGGCGCCAGAGCATCTTTTATGATCAATCTGACCCAGACGGGTCACGGGGCTGTTACTGCGACATTGTGGCGCCTATAGGGGTTGTATACCCCTTAAAGAGGTCGCTCGGTAATACCGTGCTCCCACAGCCTATGCCACCCTCACGCAGAACACCTGTTGAAAAATAAATAAAACAGTAACGAACAAAAACAACATATTTTTTTCGTTGTATGACTTTCTAATATCTAATGATACTTTTTCTATAATCAACTATTAAACGCTGCATCATTTTAATAATTCATTAAGGCATAAATAAAAATTAATTAATCGGACCCCTTTATGTATCAGTACCTGAGTTACATGACCGAGTGAACTCTATTACGTTAGAATGTTTGATCAATATTTAACCCATAATTCCCCTTCAGCTCTTAAAATGCACCTTTCTTCTTGTTACAAAGCTTATTTGTCATACGTTAATGCCATTGATATTCTTCATTCGTTGAAAATAAAAAAGCTTTTAAGTTAGAACATTTTTAAAATTTTAAATTTTGCTAATGGCGAGAGTAATACTGTTACAGAGTTTAAATGTTACTGATGCTGCAGAAACTACGATATAGAAAATGCAGAGGAAGTAGGCGAGAGTAGTTGGCGTAGAAAGTACGCATAATTAAAAACGCGAATCATTAAATACTTGAGGGTCTTTCACCTTCTATCGGCACTTCTTTTGATCTGTGAATAAATAATGCGGCATCATTAAATGCAATTTATTTGACTGTAGTTTAGCATGGTTATTGCTAAATGACGAATAAGAAGATTTCTATCTTTTAGGGTCAAGCCATTTGCAATATGGAGCTCAAGGCTTTGACATGATTTAAAATAACGGCACGAACTAAGGACATGGATGTATGATGTCATTTTGAGATGTCTGGTGAGCCTGATGAGTTGCTGAGAATATTCTCAGAAATGATACTGATGAATATTCATCGTTTCATCTGTTGCATGCAATAGATTGCGTTATTTGCACATTGTTGATTACACCACTTTAGATGTTTTATGAAATGGGTTCGCGCATTGTTCCCTTTGGTCCTTAAAAGTTACCGATGAACTAGGTTTTGGTTTGGTCCCTGGTTGACTCGCAAGACAATTGGGTCGAATGGACCGTATCATCGTTAAAGCAATTTCGCTATCAGCGACACCAACGGTAACCTCTAGAAATAAATGGATGTGTAACGCAGTGTGAATCAACGGTACAGGGCTGGAGGCACTTGAGAAGGCCCTTTATTGCTGGGAGGATGCACTTACGGCCTTCAGTTCATCCCTCAGCAACGATGCACTTGCACTTCCATCCAAGGCCGATGCAGCATTCACGCATGATGTACAAGAACTTCTCGACTTGGGCTATCAGATACAGAGTAATGCTGAGCTCCTATTTATTGACCAGGTAAAACATTGTTTTGCACGATTATCTTCAGTCAAATTCTATTTTTTTCTAATGACGATCTAACGTTCACTCTAATATTCATCAATAGCTACTAACCCTGGTGCTGCTTAATATTAATGAGCATTTTGCACTCTACGCCTTCTGGAGCAATTATCATTTCGCAAACAGAAAAATGTATTAACTGATTCAATCTAGCTGGTAACGAGAATTAACAATTAGTCCAATTATGAGTCATTTTAAACCTTAACGAGTGTCTAACGTCATCTTGCATCCTGAAGAAAGTACTTCATTGGTAGCTGATTAAGCTTGTATTAACTTCTGCAATGATAGTTGCAGTTTGCACTTTCTCATAGAGACTATTTCTCTTATTGTTAATATTTGTATCATTGGCTTCTGCAGCATTCTGTACTCTTCCGAAATGAGAGTGAGGTCAGCGAGGAGAGTTATAAACGTTCAGCAGCTGGAACACGGATATCGGCCAAAGACAAAGCTGAAGTTGCATCATCGCCGGAGTCATTTGCGTCTGCACGAGACGGTGTATGTATTTTATATTTAATTACTATGCTCTGATTAATAATTATTATCTTTATTACAAAGATTTTTTAAATTATACTCCAGGTGGCAGACTTACGCGAGTTTGAGGAATTTTCAAAATTCTTTTCTCACCTTGAGGAACGAAAATTATACCACACTGCGCTGAAATTGCACGCGGACAAAGGCATTCCATGCAGGTGCGGGGTAAATTGAAATAATTGCTGGATAGTCTCCAGCATAAATTAATGTCATTCTATTGTGCTGTTCCACAGGAGATTTCACACGGAACTTGTGAAGTGTGGATCAGATGTAGAATATTTGGCTAAAGTTCACTGTCTGCGTGAAGCGTTCTCCAGGCTCTTTAGTAGGCCGGCTGCTGCCTCATGGATAGCGGACGTAGGTCGCCAGGTCATCAGTGACCTAATAGTTTATGCAGACAGAGTATGCTCCATGTCAAAGGACAATATTTTATTCTAAAATTAAGTCAAGGATTATCGTAGCATAAGTGTCTTTTTGTTATTCAGGATCCAAAGGAATACTTGACCCACTATGAGAGGATGATGGAGTTCCTGCAGAATCCTAACTCTTATGCTATGATGCAGGAAGAACTATTTAATCGTGGTGTTAAGTGCATTAATTTCTATGATGTTCTCATAGATTTCATCCTGTTGGATGCATTCGAGGAAATTGAAAAGCCACCATCATCCATCAAGGCTATACTTCAGAATAGGTGGATTTCGGCAAGCTTCCGAGAAACAGTAAGCTCCTTCTTGTAATCATGTAGAGGCAAACAAATCATAGATACAGAGGTCATAACGAAAATTTTATTCAAGGCCATCGGCACAGCTGTCTGGTCTGTTCTCATGGGCAAGCGTCAAATGCTGAAATACGACCGTGGTTTCTTAGCACATTTTTACTCAATCTCAGAACAAGTCTCACCGGTCCTGGTTTGGGGCTTCTTAGGTCCCGAAGGAAGTCTTCGTTCTACATGCCATTACTTCCGGGACCAGGTAAACGAGTTCCTAGAGGATATATTTAATTTCTTCAAAGTCAGATACACGAACGTTGATGATCTCGCAGATGATATATTGCGTCAGATGAAATTTACAGTAGAGAACATTAATCAAAGATTATCGTTAGAAGGCTGCTAATTATTCGGGTCGTATTACAGTACACTCTCACAATACCGATCATTGTACTGTAGTATGATAATAGAAAGAATTATATATTGAATTCTAAAACTAGGGAAAAAGAGAGAAAGACGTTGTGTAAACTCGCTATTATTCCAGCATACATGGTACTACTAGTATTAGGATATGCTTTACGCATTTATAGTGAAAATGCATTCATCCTCAATAAGTATAACTAACTAATTAATTATTAAACGTAATTATTGGAGGTCAAGCAGAATAATCTATTTATATATTAGATAATGGACTTTGAAGATGATTGAAGATTATTTCACTTCTCGTGTAATAGCGAATTTTTTACGCATTCTATACTCACTGACATAGACGTGGGGTGAATTCCACGACTGAACCACAGTTAAGGTTTTTGAGTTTCATTGGGTAATGACAGAAATTAGTCAATGCAATTAGCAGAAATTTAATAACAGTAATCATGGCTCGTTTATGGAATATACTCGTAGATAGATCGTGTAGAATAGCTTCCACATAAGTAAATTCTGTTATTTGTAGATTGTCTCAGTAATAGCTTTGACAATGCATTTAACACGGAATATTGTTCATAAATAGTATATTACACTACAAGGGCAGAAAACTGAGCTTTCGGCACTGCTCCATAGAATGCCCGAGGCGAAGCCGAGGGCCTTCTATCGAGCAGTTCTGGGTGCTCAGTTTACTGTCCGTGTGGTGTATACTATTTTTCTTTATACCATGGTTGAAAGTACATGATCGATGCATCGATTTCAGTGCAGAAAGTTTTGGATATTTGCTGTGTAAACCCCTATCGCAGCACAGCAAAAATCCAAGGCTTTCGGCACTGAAATCGATGCGTCGATCATGTACTTTCGACCATGGTATGAAGAAAAATATTTTATAATTTTTATGTTATGATAATTAACATTCCATACTTTTTTCTAATGTTATGGTATTAGAAAGATTATTATCAAAAACTGTTGTTTTTTTATTGTTGTCAACATAAAGAATAGAACAGAGATACTGTTTTGTTTTTGATTTTCCTCTCTAGAATTTTGAATCTTTTTTGTAAAGACTGCGTGTGAGAGCCTATAAAATGCAAAAGGAACTTTATACATCTATGTTAAATCATTAACACTGCAACTGCCTATTTGTATTGCATAGAAATAAAATGCTCTGAAATATGTATTCAAGATGAATCTCATTTCTGAATATTATTCAGAGGGTAAAGTTTACCTGTTCAATTGAGTACATAAATGTTAACAAACAAATTTTTAATGCTCAATAACCTTCCATATAATGTCGTTTTAGAATAAAACATTCAGATTTCCTTAGAATAGATTCATACAAATAAGACAAAGGATTCATAGTCATAACAAAGAAAGAAATATATTGCAATACAGTTAAACCCTGATAGTTTCAGGATATCGAGACCGAATAATGGTCAGTAATTATTGAGGTTTTTGCTAAGAAGCGTAATGGGAATAGACATTCATCTTTCTTCTTATATTCACAAATTGCAATTTTCTTCGAAGTATTGCAGCTGTCATTAGCGGGGCTTAACTCTATAGACACGTAACATCACAAATTCTATAACGGAAGTATTAAAACCAATTTAAGCAACAAAACACATAATTCCCTTTCTGCACCTACCTTCGGGGATGAAAAATAATAAAGAAAGAGAAAACCATATGTTTTCTTACGTAGTGGAGGATATATATCATAGAAATTTTATATAGGTGTAATAAGTACTCGGAAATACCAGAGGAGGAGGAAAAGATCTTGCATGAGACTATTCAGATTTCTTATACTATGAGTAGGTTTAACAATAATTAAAATGTCATAAAAATAACCAATCAGTCTACAATAAATAAAATTGCGATCAGTGTTTGATTTAATTTCTTTCTTTTTCTATTTGTTCGTTCTAACTGCTGTGCAACAGTATAATATTTATCTGCTCAGTCGTTTTTTGAGGGATTCGTGTAATTAATTACAACGCAGGATAATTGTAAACAATACAGTACGTTCGGGTATGAGTACTTATTTTCTGATGTTATAAAGCTGCACCAAAGAAAAATAAGCAAAGTGTAGCCTGTGTAAAACGCAGAACAGTGTTCAATATTGTATGAATTTTCAGTAATATGAACTCAAAATAGAAGATTTGAATTACAAAATATAATCTGTGGTCAATCCAATGAGTCAGATCTATTTAATATCTAGCGATTTGATAGTTTATTTGTAAATATTTAATAATTAGTATTATAAAATTCCTATTGATTTAGTTTGAGTAGCTATGAAGGATATTGTTTGAATATATTGAGATGAAAAATATTATAGATTATTATGTTTCGCGATGAACTTAATGTAAAATACTGAGTTTAATAACAATAAATGTTAAACGATTCGTCGATTTAAAATAATATCAATTTGCTAAATAACAGATAGATAGTTCAAATTTTTGCGTTAACATTTTGTACTCAATTTTTCAGACACATATGACCAAGATTCTTCAAATTATTCGTCATATCTTGTATACTACACGTTATAACCGTTCCGATTAACAGTAATGCAACTGAATCTACTGTTCCATGGAAATAATAGTGATCGTTGAATATTCTATTTTAATGGAATAACAAACAATGCCAAACATTTTGATAGACGTTGATATGGATAATAGCACTATTATACCCTTGCATATATGTGGAAGCAGAATTCTTATTGTTACAATAAACAGCACAGGTAGACCATGTGTTATTGTATTTTCCTTTATCAGGGATACAAGCACTATTCTGTAAAATTAAACTATCAAACAATAATAAATCATTTTTCTATCCGTACATAATGCCTTTAATTTTTTTTTTAAAAGTAACATGATCAAATTTTGATATGAAATTTACACATGTACAAATATAGTTGAATAAATCTTTCATATAATTGCACGCAACATTTTATATTGCGTTTTTTATTAGTATAAAATTATGTTGTGAGTTCAGTTGTTATGCTGCTTTAATCAAATAAAGCATCATAACATTCATCATCAGACTCTGCTTCATCAGATGAAGGCACATCAGGCATTATATTCATAAAATTATATCGCTGATTCTTAATTTCTTTCAATTTTTCATGTCCTGTAACATATAATAAATTGCATTAAGTAGTATTTTAACAATCCAAGTAATGCATAAAAATGTTTTTAATATGAAACAGTACCTAAAGATAACATTTCTTGCTCAATATTGCGAGATGACTCTACATGATCAGGATCAAGAATTATTTGTGGCATTTTCACTGTATCACGATAAAGTCGTGTCCAAGCTAAATCTGTAATAGCAAATGCAATAAAATTACCTAAAATCTAAGTACAAACATGCATTTCAAAATATATTTATAAAGTTATATCTGTTATCATTTGAATGTTATTACTAATGTTCGACAATTGAATATGATATTATAAAGAATTGTTCATTTTTATGATATTCATGTATAAATAATAGTCGTTAATTGAATAAATATTGTTATCTAAAATTAGTGTTTCATAAATTTCTTTAAATTGTATAGGATACATAAGACTGATTATAGATTATTAATTGCTTTTTTGCATAGTTAGATAATATATATAATCAAGGACAGAAATAAATAATCAGCATAAAGTATAAGAATGGAATGTTGCAGGTCAAATTTTTAAATTAATATAAATATGTTTCTGTCACTAATTTTGGGAAGTAGTTTTTCTTATACGTATGACCCATGAACTCTAGTATTTTGATATCCTAAAGTCATCCTCCTATAAGCTACAGCATGGTAATTTTTACTAAATGTAGAAAGCTATAATAAAATTTTCATAAGACTATATATGTATTTACATTTATGAGCTTTGTGAAGATTGATCTTGATTTCTCTTCCCAGATTACAGTGAATCGTTTCTGCACCAATTACGGATCCATACAGTTGTAATAATATGCAGTACTTTTTATCGTCGATAATTGTACTGAAAATAACATTATAAAATAAACATATGAATATAAAGGTGATCTTCTGTTAATAAAGTTATAAAAATTATTTTCGTCTCTGGTCTCTGGTAACGTGTATACACCAAGAAATGCTTGGCGTTACGCATACATACCTAAATACAAATGTATCCAAATCGACACGAATAAAATAACTTTTTACATCCTGTAACATTATACGAATCACTACTTCAAAATCATTCTGATACCACAAAACTTTTGGATTGTATAAAGTACTATGAAGGGGTGGACAATCCATAATATTTCACGTGGAGTTCAATATCCACAAATTCAAATTGTTCTTTCGTATTTTTTCTGATAGCAAGAGTGACTTTGCGAACACACGGAAAGTAGCAAATGAGTGGACAGCAAATAATTTTGCAGTTTCATGAAAACTGCATCGTCGGTTTAATACTGTGTTCATTTTGGGGTTATGCGTTGTCATTCTTCATGTATCGAAGACTAGTATGCTACTTGCTTGTACTGGAAAAACGGCGGAGTCATTTTGTAGTTTACATCATCATTAACTAGTATCGATATATTAAATAAAATATGTCATCGGCACGGTATGACCGGGCTATCACAGTATTTTCACCTGATGGTCATTTACTACAAGTAGAATATGCCCAAGAAGCTGTGAGGAAAGGTTCCACCGCGGTAAGATATAATTCTTATTTCTAACCTTAACAAAAGTTGTATTTTGACACTTTCATTGTGAGTATGAAATGCATAAAATCTATTTCTATCAAATTTGTTTTGTTAATTACATATTGTCAAATGAGTATAAATATTTTACTAATTGGTTTCTTAATAATTCTATGCTGTTCTGAATTTAAGGTTGGTGTCCGAGGTAACGATGTGGTTGTGCTTGGTGTGGAAAAAAAATCTGTAGCAAAACTACAAGAGGAAAGAACTGTCCGTAAAATATGTCTTTTGGATGATCATGTAGTTATGGCCTTTGCTGGTATGGTTTCAATTAAAGTATTAAGTCTTCGTATTGATAGTAAATACTTTTTATTTCTATTACATTCTTTATAGGCTTAACTGCTGATGCCCGAGTACTGATAAATCGTGCTCAGATTGAATGCCAGAGTCATAAATTGACTGTTGAGGATCCTGTAACGTTAGAATATATCACTAGGTATATTGCAGGTAAGTGAAGGACTAATCTGAAAATATGTTCAATCTATGTTAATATTATTTTCAAATAAATTCTGTTTATTTTATAGGATTAAAACAAAAATATACTCAGAGCAATGGTAGGAGACCTTTTGGAATATCATGCCTCTTAGCTGGTTTTGATTATGATGGTGTACCTCATTTATACCAAACTGAACCATCTGGTATTTACTATGAGTGGAAGGTAATTCTGTTAAATAAGTTAATAATTAAGCATATGATAGTTCCATTGTATAACGATACTTTTTGCAGGCTAATGCAACTGGGCGCAATGCAAAAACAGTTCGTGAATTCCTAGAGAAGTATTACACTGTTGATGAAGTAGCTACTGAAAAAGGCTCTATCAAGCTGGCGATCCGCGCATTGCTTGAAGTTGTTCAATCAGGTCAAAAAAATTTGGAAATTGCTGTAATGCGACGCGGACAACCACTACAGGTACAAATTATTTTAGTTGTAATACTGTTGGCTTTACATTATCTCTTTCATTGCTATTTAGATGTTGGACACTGACACAATAGGGGAGTATGTAACAGAAATTGAAAAAGAAAAAGAAGTGGAAGCTGAGAAGAAGAAGCAGAAGAAGTAGTGATACTACTAATTAATTGCATTGCTAATTATACATTTTTTTAAATGTTTCTCATACAATAAATGTACTGGAATCTAAGTGAATTAATTGGTAATGTGACTACAACTTTTTCATATTCGAATAGATTCAAGTGATTGATTTCCTTAGGTTGCAAAATTATAGTTTTCCCTTATTTTTAACTGAAAAGCTGAAAAAAAATTGCCAGTATATTCACTGTTTTCTTTTTGAAAAAAATACATATGTTTAAAATAGTTATAATAATTATTTTTTATTTCATGTTTCACAAATTATTTTGATATTTTATAAAATAGTTTAATTGTTAGTTTCAGTATGCAGGTATATATTCAGGTGATAATGACCTTCCTCGATGATTAAATATTTGAAACGACGGTAAATTTCTTAAAGTTTCCCAAGATTTGTTTTCCAAATCTACCACAGCACGGATTTCCTTGAAGTCTCCAGCAATGTGCATTGCTCCATACATCACAATAAATAGGCCAACAATGCCTTGTATAATAACCTAGGAAAACATTAGAGTATTACATAATTAATCAATAATAGATTATCTAAACAAACTTACATCAATGGGTAGAGTGGTGAATTCTTGTTCAGTGATACGTAAATAAGACCGATCTGTAAAGACAGGCAGGTTATGATACATTCTGACATTATATGGGACTAACAAAAAATACATACGTTGTGCTGCAGAATAAGCAGCATGAAGCATAAACAAGAAACCCCAGAAGGTTATGAATTTATGCATTGATGTTGCCGGCATTTTTACTGAATTCTTAAATACTGTATACAAATGACAATCAGGTTCTTTATTTTAACGCTATACCAGCCATTATTATAAGAATCAGCTGTATCTCCCAAGCGACATCTGTACGTATCACGAAACACTTTAGTTGGCGGCCATTTTTAAATACTGGTAAATAATTTAGATAATTCTGTAATAGGTATACGTTAGTATATATTAGTTATGAAGGCTATAACAAATATATTATACAAGTTCTATTTTGATGTCTCTCACTGTATGGAATAGCAAAATATTTTCCGTAACTTGATATATATGTGAGAAATTTAATGAGTATATTTAGGTTTCCTGTATAGGTGTAGCAATAAAACTGTAAATAGATTAACTTCATAAATTATGAGAAGAAATGACATTGGCCTAACGTAAGAACCGTAATACATCCTATAGTAAGTATTAGGCATAAACATCGCCCAGTAATAGGCACCCTGAACAATTTGGCACACATTTTTAATGATGATGTGTATAACAATATTGTATCCAAATCCTCTCCAGGTGTTCCTTGATAAACGAAAGGTCGTATACGTACTTCATGCCCAATAGTTTGTATCATGGAACAGGCAGTTGTCAATCTAGCAGCCTATTCAAAGAATAATTGAATTCATTAAAGAATGTTTAATTATCCCAACTTTATGGACTACCTGTATAAATGGTGCCAGGGTGATAAGTATCCAAAGTGAAACATTTATTGCATCGATATATGTTACTGAATTGGTTTGCATGTCAATATTATCATAATTCAAAAGCCATGTTACACCTGATGCTGCCCATGATAAATTAACCACTGTATAAATACATACTGCTGGAGCAAAATCGTTATTAAAATATCGTAGAAGTTTCTTGAACTCTGAAAGCTCCTAAATATCAGAATATGATAAAATTGTATATAACTACATGTCCAGATTAAATTATAAGAGGACTAAAAGTATACGCACTCTCATCCAGTCTATAGGTGGCAGTGTGTGTTGGAGTAATTTAGCACGAAGAAAGTATAGATGAGAAAGTAACAGTTGTCCTTGCAGACAGTAACTTGTTATGATAGTTCCTTGAACCATATCATGCCATAATGTACAAATTATTAGAAGTACCTTCAGTAGTATTTTTATTTGTGGTGGGCTGTAAGAATGCATCCATAGATCATTACCTAATACGATCATTATTCTCAATTAATAAATATTGCTCATTATACCAATAAGTAAATCTTGTACCTTTGGTTAAGCCATTGGAATGAAATTTTGCCTCCAGTCATCATTACATTAACAGTAATAAGTGCTACAATCATCCACACTATACCCAAACCAATAAAGAGCCATAAAATTCCTACAAGTTTCCTTTGATTGCCCCTATTTACTGCATTAGATGATAATAAAAATGCTCTTTCCATTAAATTTTGAAGTTGTTCATTCTCCTTAATTCGAAATAAGTATACAGTATACAGGTATGCAGATAAATGAAGCACACTGGGTATCAGATAACTGAATACAGCATTTTCGTAACAAATTTGCTCGTACTCATGCAATTTAGTGTCGTTTTTTAAAGCTTCAAACGTTATCGGTAACAGTTTGTACGAAAATCCGCGATCCCTTCTGAAAGTTCATACGTACATTATTCAGAGTCTCTCATATAACTATTTTATGTATATGCAAAATTAAATTGTTTTTCTTAATCCAAAGCACAATATTACATAGAACGTGCATGTTATTTGTAATTTCCCAATATCGTAGATAACGTCATTGGTTGCGTATCGAAATTTACTGCAAATTCTGTGTGCAACGTCGTTTTTTTATTTACTTCTATGCATTTGAAAGATATATTATTATTTTCTATTACTATTATCAACGTCAAAACGTACCCCATATATCAACAGCATTTTTAGACTTTGATGCTATGAAAATTAATAAAAAACTACACTAACATAAACGTTACATGTAATGTATTGTGGTTGCTGGGTTGATTTATAAAAGAAAAATTCGAAGTTGTATGCGGCAGACCAATTCACTATTAGTAGCGTGAATAATAACTATTAAAGATTTATTTATAAATGTCATATATCTCTTTTCTGAAATATCGATAATTCAACGTCGTAGAGTTCTAATAAATATAGAAGCAACAATCATTAATTAAAAGGTACGTGGATTCGAACTTTTCATAACATTAACGAAAGTAAATAATAAGTTTAATGTTAGGATAGGATATGCAATCAACCGCTAATCGAGTGATGGAACGTTATTTGTTTTTACTTTCTTAGTATGTAATCTGAAAAAAATTTCAATTAATAAAAACCTGTCTGACCACTGTTTGTGTTCTGTGATCAGCCGGTCGTGCAGATACTCTATAATGAACATAATGTTTAAAATTTTAATGCCTGTATCTACATCTAGTTATTATACATTTACGTTTCAAAAAATTGTTGCTATTAGAGCAAATTGTACTATTCAGAGTACGTTGTGCACATTATAATATGTTAAAACTCACCTAAAACATGCCATATATTGTAGCACATAGCCAATACACATAAAAACAATGACTTGAAATGTATGTAAATTTGCCAGTAAACAGTAGCGTGAATGATGCTCCGTTTCTTCGCCACTTGTAGGTCTTAGACCCATCACTCCAAGCAATCTCAGATAGGGCCTTAGAATCTTGTATTTACAATAATGCAAAACTGCCGAGATACTGAGATTCTCATAATCCGGTATTTCGGCGATCTCGCCGATCTACTTTCCAAAAATCTATATGTCGTTCAATGCCTTCATACCATATAAACATCATGTTTTACTCACTTCTGTACTCTGCATATGTAATTCTGAGAGAACCGACGGTGTAGATGAGTGTAATGATTCCTCATGCTTTTGCTGTTGATCTGAATGATCGTTCATTGATTTATTAGAATTCTGACTAGTCTGAAACAGAATAGTGGCTTTATTCGATTGCTATTGTATACATATTATTTAAGGGCCTACTTCTGACACGGGATATTTCCGGATGATGTTCCCCATAATATTAAATAACGGGGCGGGCAATTAATTTAATTAATTAAACTCGCTAACCGTGTAATTTATAAAACTAAACAATCGCGTTAGTATCCTACGACCAGGTGAAACACACAATACAACCTGAGTAAGGATATGTGGATAAGAAGGATAACAATTTTTTTTTATCGTGACAGCAGTTTCCAAAGACACTCGCGTCGTATTTAAATGATACCAATAAAATTGTAGTTGAAATTTACTAATTGCAGGTCAAGGTAAGTGATTAGCAGGCTTCAAATATAGTTGTGCTTCTGTTTTATTTTGTATATACTTATGGATTTAATTAATTGTATTTACTGCTTAATGATTTTTGGCAATTACTTTTTTTCGTATTCGTTGTTTTTTGGCGTTTGCGACAATCAAGCAATTGATATGAAAAAAAAATATAGATACTCACTGTGGGCATTTCAGTATCGCTGCGGAAAGAAAGCACTAGTCTTTTTGAGAGCGGTAATTTAGATCATCCGTGGAAAGTCGTTGTACGTTACAATTTTTTAACAACCAATAAAGTGGCATTTGTAATAATAATAATCACATTTTCGTGATGACACTTCACCTTTGGTAAGCGATAAAACTTGTGTGAGTTCTAAACATACACATTGTATCATATGGATGCGAGACAGAACAAATCCGACGATTCTTGATACTTAAAAGAAATGCATAGGTAAATACAGTATAGAAAAATACAATATATCTTATTAAAAAGTTTGCTTTATTCACGCTTATTTTAACAATAGTACAATTATGCTTATAACTTATACTCTTTCCAACTTTTTTTGTACATATGCATGTCTTCTTTTTCTATTAGAATTTCTTCCTGCCAAGATTTCCTGCTGGACGTAAAAAACGCTTGTGCTCCTTTCTGTGCCTGTTTCCACTGTTCTTCGATGTCTCGGAAAATTTACTCTAAAAAATAAAAATATTCCACATTGTAACATTAAATATTTAACAAATGAGAAGGTTTATTAAGAGAATATCAACGACAAGATCCTGTATCAGTAATTCACCTTTCCAGTACTGAATGTCATTTCTCTATTACCACGAGACCCGGTCACTATTACTTTTGTAGTTTCCTCATCTTGTAATCTGTCCCCAAGACTCGTTCTAAAAAAAATATATTTTTGAACATCATTTTTGTTACCATATGTCAATTATAATAGAAACATATTTTTCAAGAACTAACTTATTCTTCCTCTTCCTTATAGTCTTTCTTCCTCTGAAGTCCAAGCCATCTTTTAGTTCATAGAACTTTGGTGGTTGTCCGTTTGTGTTCTTCTCTTCACTGTTCTGACCTTCATCTTTTTCCTCCATTCTCTGCCGCTTCTCATTTCTTTTAAGGATTCTGTATCTCTTTTGAACTTCCTTGGACCATGTCTTCTCATCGTCCGATGAACCACTGTCATCTGAGCTACTATCACCCAAAATCGAATGATGTTCATCTTTATGTTCATCGTCCTCTTCGTCCTGAATGGATTGAAGCTGTTCTTGCTGCTTCAGCTTTTTCGTTATTTCCTTAGCTTTACTCTTATCCAGCTGTGATATAACAGGATTTAGCAACGTATATTCTGCAGATGTCTTGTCAACTTCAAAGTCTGGATTATCGAATAGAGCCTTGAAGCGATTGTCCTTAAGAATACTAGCAGATGATTTTTTCTTCTTCAAATTTTCATTTGTCTCGCTGTCCATTAATTTGAGTGCTAATTCTTTGTTGACTTTCGGTAATTGCTGTACCTGGAATAGAGAAAGCAAAGGAAGGGGATTAATGCAATACGTTATATATAATAGATGAGAAAATAATTAATCAAGAAATAAAAAATTACTTGAACTCTACTGGAGCGTTCTTCTTCAATCTTTTGCCTGATCTTCTTCTTCTTGTATTCCTCGAATGCAAATGGTTGCATTGCAGCCTTGGCTTTTCTGTATAACCGAACATCTATAAAATAGCCATGCATGTAAGCCCTCAGTAAGCTAGTGCCTTTCAAATGACTAAGACCCATTTCATCCAACTCCTTTTCAGTGATAAATTTGTAATCGTCATAGATTGTCTCAAAGTTCATTTCTTCAAGTTCTTCTGTGAGATTATCTAAGAAACTGCACCAGAATGGTGCTGGACCAAGACTTGGTATATAGTACGTTTGCATTTTTGCATTTTCATTAGCTATAAAAAGCATTCCCGTCTTTGGAATCACACAAAGATCATTGAAATCTGATTGAGCTTCTATTGAGGTGTATAATTTACCCTGTAATTCCACAGTGAAATAAATACATTGATTCAGAAAAATCATCTCATTCATCAGAAAAAATATATACTTACAGAGTCCTTTTCCCAGATTTTTACTATAGAACTGTCCATGGAATATACTAGATCCATGCGTTCGTGGAAATCGATATTTCTAATAGGTAATCCGTACATATGATCTTTTACTATTAACGGTTTACTAGATCTAATATCGTACAAAAGTACTTGGCCTGTAGCAGTGCCAATACCTAGTGTTAAACCTCCATGAAAATTCAGAGCAGTTATAGAGGGAATGGATTCCAATCTGAAAAGTATTAATGTAATGACATACTAATGAAGTATATAGTTTCTACGAATAGTTGAATATTTTGTACTCACTTGCTGTCATATGTAACACAATGGAAAGCACAGTCAAGACTACCAACTTTGTTTCTTACTCTTGGATCCCATGCTTCTACCTTTCCTTCTTGAGTACCAACCATCAACAAATAGTGAAGTGGATTTATTGAACATTTATTTATTGCTGTTGCCTCTGACAAAAATGGTTGCAAAAATTGACCTCTTTCAAGATTCAATCTGTATATTTCATTGCTGAAAGCAAGAAGGAAAGCTGTAAAATTGCGAACGTAAACCCTGTTGAAAGTTGTAATTATTTTATTGATTTTACCTAACACCAACAATAAATAAATCACAGGATGGATAGTGGTATTGCATGTCTCTACCAAATCTTGGTATTCTAAGCTTGTAATATTTGCCATGTGCTGCATGAAATTCTACATGTCTGTCACAATGTAAAAATACCAACTGAAATAGAAGAATGGTATTTGAATTTCCTAAATAAAATAATATGAACAGTCAATTCAAATGCATCACTTTGGTTCATTTGTTAGCTTTACTATAAGAATCAGGTATCAGTTTCATATTTTAACTAGTGCAATTGTATTAACTAGCTCTATATATTAAAGTCATGTTACTTTTAGTAAACAATATGACGCAATAGTGTATTATATACCTTACTATAGTCATCTGACAATACTTCAAATGTAACCACTTCAGAATCAAAACACCTTTCAAATTTTAACGATAAATTATTGACATCAAAACATTTCACTCTTGGTTTGTAAATTCCTGTAGCTAGAATGTATTGCCCATCCTTAGATACCCTTATAGATGTACTGACACCAGGCATATCAAAATCTTGTATCAACTCAATCCGCCTTCGTATATCTGACAAAACAATTTACATTAATAAGTATAATTAGAATCAGAAAATTATTAAGACCTATTTAACATACCAACATTTTTCTTTAATAAACTTCGCCGCTTTCTTTCAGACAACCACTAAAAATAATGAAAACAATTATTTAAAAATACAATTTTCTAAATTGTGTTAAGCAGTCTAACTAAATACAGTTAACTTAATAATATTAATAATGTTACCTCTGGCAGTGATTTTCCAGCACTTAAATTATAGATTTTGACATTATTTGGGTTTGAAACTTGCATTTCGACAATGTTTCGGTAATCTTGTATGTCAGGTTAAGAATGGTTATGCTTAATGTTCGAAGTAGTTCGGAGTAATTCGGAGCACGTGGAACACGTGCGTCACATGCTGCCATGAAATAAATTAGGGGAGACGAATTTTTTGCCTGCCGAGAATAGTGTGAGATTCCGTTACTTGTAGCGCAAGTGTTCCAAGTTACTCAATTGATGATTGGCTGGATAACCCGCGAAAAGAAGAACAAGGAAGAAATGAAATGTAAGGTAAATGGCCCAGTTAGTGACATTTTAAGAGCGACTGTGTCGGATTTTTGCTATTTATTCACGCATGATATAGCCATACTGAAAACTAAAGGTTTCAACACGTGCGTTAAAGCCCTCCAAACGAGATTTACCTATTATACAAGTGACACAATTAAGGTTTATTAATAAAATCATTATTTTAATAGTGTTTCTCTGCTGCCAGGGTTTCTGACACACGAGAAACACCCATGCCGTAGTTTCTGACCCCTGCGTGTACCCGATTCATGACCCTTCCTTTATTCCTTTCCTTATGGCTGACTACTCCAATGAGGAGATGTTCCGGCGTTTCATGACAATCGTTGTGCCTGTCTTCTTTTGATCCTCACACGCGGTTGTCTAACAGCTATCCACTTATAGGATTTTCACTACATTTGAGTTATACAATTAACCCCCTGCGCGTATCCACTTTCTCACATTTCCGAATATCCGCAAACAATTGGGTTAAACTGCAATTTAATTAATTTCATGGACACAAATTAGGTTCAAACAAATTAGAATAAATAAAGCAAATTGTTCGACGCAACAGATGACAAATCGGGGGTCAACAACAGGAACATAACTTTCATTATGTGACGCACTTATTGACCCCGAGAATTCGAATAAATATCTAACCAAAATAATCAAAAGTTCAATAATTTCTTATCTCATCGATAGTCTGATTCCTGCTGAAGATGTTAACACCGCCATATTTCATAGACGCGACGGAATTCTTTCCGTTAGCGTGATTTCGTTGCGTGACAGTTGTTGAGGTCGCATGCATGAAATAGTACCTTTACTTAAATAAAAAAGAAAGGAGAAATTCAACGAAATCAGAAAGATAGCACACAATAGAAAAAAAAGGAAGAATAAGGGAGATGGTAGAAAGGGTAGGAAAGGGTAAAACGACTGGGAGATATGTAGAAAATAGGAATGAATAAAAAATAAAAAGGTACATATGTAGAGAAACAGTCAAGAGAGTTGGAAGGGGTGATATAAGAGAAATAAAAGTAACGAATATGAATCAGAAGAGGGACGAATGAGGACGGAACAAAAAATCAAGGAAAATAGAGTGAAACAGGCTC
Source organism: Calameuta idolon (assembly GCA_030142285.1). Taxonomy (NCBI): domain Eukaryota; kingdom Metazoa; phylum Arthropoda; class Insecta; order Hymenoptera; family Cephidae; genus Calameuta; species Calameuta idolon. The sequence goes on along the minus strand of JARQSV010000709.1, from coordinate 614,269 downwards.
CACCCTTGCTCATTGCCTTGAGTATTTTAACATTAGAACATTTATCAGGTCGTATGTTAGGGAAAATGATGTGTCACGAAAATTGTCACGAAAATGTGTAACGCTTGAAAATTTGATATTGCTAACGCGTGATTCTGTGAAAATGCATAACTCATTAATAACATTAATAATAGATAACAGTTGTAACACAAAAGTCAAAATGATTTTTTTTTTAATTGATGTATTCTCTTACATTTGTAACTCATAATTATTTTACTGAAAAAATATTTAAAATGGGTTCCATCCATGTGGTCCCCATCTCGCGTCTTTAATTTCGAAAAATTAAAAATCTTTGTCTCTTCATCTACAGCAGCAATGGTTCCAACTTTAGAGTATACAGAGGACCAGATGAGAGAAGCTCTGAAAGCGGTGAAAGCGAATGGCATATCCGAACTTCATGCCAGCAAAAGTTACAACGTAGGTCGGATGACGTTATCTGACAAAGTGAAAAATAAAGTATCACAGGATCCCAAAATGGGACCAGAGACTGTTTTATCGGTGAATGAAGATGAGCAACTAACTAGATGGATCTCCGTATTAGGAAAGACTGGGTTTCCAGTTACAAAGGATCAGCTATTCGATAGCGTAAAAATGCTTAGAGGAAAAAAAAACTCCGTTCTTTAAGAACACACCTGAACGGCATTTGTACTAAGCTTTCAAGAGACGGCGTCCCGAGATTTTAACACGATCACCCCAGAACCTATCTAAAGCTCGAGCATATGTAACAGAGAAGAAGATAGGAACTAGTTCAAGGAGATGTACATACCTGCCTTATATGGAAAACAACTTGACTGATGTCATCAATGCTTCGCGATGAATCTTTAATTGTGATGAAACGGAATTTTTTCTGAGCCCAAGGGGAACCAGGTTTTGGTGAAAAGAGGCGAAAAAGCGGCGTATAATGCCATCAACGACAATGAAAAGGAGTGTATTACGATGTTGATGACAGGAAACGCTGCGGGTTCCACCGATAATAATGATAAATTGCAAGCGAATGTCAGCACCTATAGTAGCTGCTATGCCAAATTCGTGGAGTCTTCATAAAGCTGACAAGGGGTGAATGACGGCGGAGAGTTTCCATGAGTTTGTCGCCAATATCTTTCATCTTTCTAGAATTCTACTCTTTTAATCAGATCGCTTTCCAGTAATCTCCACGCGTGCTTGACGTATGCCGATTAATGGGATGTTCTCATGACGATTACTGGGCTAATCGTCATGGCGGCATGATGATGATTCGTACATTTCCGTCTTTGATCCTTTACGAAGGATTTTCTCGAAAACAATATCAAATACGAGGATTTTATAGCGATGATCTTAGTTGCAACAAAAAACTGATTCAGAATAACCTAGAATATTGGTTATTTATAACTTAGACTGAACGATATACATTTACAAAGTTGAGCGTTTTGCTTAACGCGACGATTACTGAGCCGATCATCTTACTCTATTTTCATACAAGGACACACATAAAGAAAATCATTGAGAATCGTAGTTCGAAAATATTTCTTAGGTAAACAGTTGTCATTTAACTAATCGGGCTCAATCAAAAATTTTCGATGGTCTTAGTCCCAGCGTCGCTCGGTTTTTCAATTATTCTTTATAAAATCCATAAAATATGGATAAACGTATGTACTGACAGGCTGTCGAAAGTAACATGGCTACTACTGTTCTTTGCCTTACACTTCGAAGAACATTTGCACGCCATTATTGATGAAAATTAAAAAAAAGGAGACACTAAGACTAAACAATATTATTGACGAATACATCGTATCATTTCCAACAATAACGTCTTATCAATACGAAGATTTTTTCAAATTACGAAATATAGCTGCCAGTGAAAATTTCCTCCAGATCAACCATGCATTTTGGCGCCGGGTGTGCTAGGCGCAATTTGTAACATCAACGCCGATGTTAACAACCGAGTTGTACCCTTTGTACAAAATGTTATTTATATTATACCTGACTGCATTATCTTATCTTAATGAATATATTATACAATATGTGTTTAGTTATAATAATTAAATACAATATACAAGGATTTAAATTCATTGTTGTTCGATTAAAATGATTAATTTTTAATATATATTTAATGTACATTCCGGTACAATAATGCAATATAATTTAATATTGTATAATATAATGCGTGTATATATATATATTTGTATATATTGAATATTATATAAAGTAATATGGATCTTGTAATATCAATATTACAAAGTCACCTCATTATACGTACGTAATATAATAATGGTGACTTGTAAAGGTACACATATTATAACACATAATAAATTTGATTGTTTATAGAATGACATACGATACTTATGATCAGTGATTTTGTGTACAATAAATTGTTTGTAATAACGACTGACAAACATTTAAAAGTTTAATGACAATATTTCGACAATTTTTGTCTAAAGATAGAGGATGAAGAAATGTTTATTTCTCGTAGTCAAAGTCGCACCGATGGAAAAATTTTCGAAAAATGTTATGAGATCACAATTACTATCTTCAAGTAGCACTTGATAAAGTTTAACATCCTTTTTTTCGTTTCCCTCTTCAAAGTTTTGTGTAAAATTCATTTATCTTCGTATCGATGCACATTCTCTTCTCACATTTCCTCGACGTCGAAAATATATTATTTTTTGTTTAGGAACTTGCACGCTTTCCATTAAAAATTCTAACGGTGAAACTACTAAAAATATTTGCAAAATATATTACAACAAAATAATTGTTTTTTCTTGTACGTTACTGAATGTAATTTCTGGGATTATATATTGATCTGTCGAGAATAAAAGGAATGTAACTCCCACTCACGTCATATTCATATTGAATGTGAACGGACAAATCATTTCGCATTTCAGACGCGTGTCTTTAACATTAAAACCACGTTTTTATGTATAGTTCATTGTTTCGGTGGCTATGTACTCTTGATATAACAAATATATTTGTGAAGTATACATTAGATTGATATATTGATTTATACCGATAAATTTTTTTTTTGTTATTTAACATCTAGAAATTACAAAGTTAATTATTGTAGACTATCGATAGTAAATTCTCGCTTTGGGTATCTCACTTTGACAATAATCGTTAAAATAATGAATATAACAATAAATTAGTTGTGACAACTATTGGATAACTAACAATAGAAATAAAAAATTGAAGCTTTTATTTTACCATAAGATCGTTTTATACTTTATTGTTGCAATCAGTGTCAATTGACTTGCCGTTAAATCGGACGTACCATAAGTAACTTCGCATAATAATACTAAAACTATAATAAATATCCGTACTAATCGTTCAGTTAATTAAGAAAATACGAGATTCGTGGATAATAAATTAATCAAAATTCTAATGACGATTTGCACAGTAGAGAAGAAAAGATGTATAATAAATAAACTTAATGCTTCAGTATAAAATAAAAAATAGATTATAATATTCCAGATTCCATCGTGAATATAAAGTTAAGATAACGACAGAAAAAAAGACAATTATGAGTAACTAAAACGTTGTTAAAGATTAACGGTTATCGTTATCGTCGAAGAGAAAATCATCTTCCATATCTAAATCTTTCATTAGCATCAGTAAGAAAAAGTTCAGACTTCTTCATAATGTAATATCCATCTTGTCGATTCATTTGATCCGTACTTGCTAAAAGCTCTTAAGCCACCTGCTCATACTTAGCTTTATTAATGTTAGTGGCTAAGCAGCAAGCAAGAAAAACGCCAATTAGCGGGAAAACAGCAACTCCAATTGCACTTCCGGCTACGAGACCAATATTACTGTTGATCAGATCGATAACACGATTGTAGCAACCCTGTAACAATAATTCAAAATATATTTTAATTATTTCTGTAATCAAACTAATGAATTGATTATGATTATTAATATTAAAATATATTTATATTTAAAATTTGAAAGATCATAACCTGCGTGTAAATATCCTCAAGTTTCGCAGTGTCGCATTCTTCTTCGGGTATGCTGCAGCAGGATGACGGAATTGATTTTGGTGGTTTCAAGTTTACCCAGTCAGTATAAGCTTTATTGCCACAGCAATGCAACTGTAATTGAAGTGATGGCAATACTTTTGTTAAATGGATAAAAATAAATATTGTATTTATAAATCAGAAAATTTTTCAATAAACTTACAGTTTTTTGCATAATATCCAAATGAGCACTCTTAGTATGATTTTCTCCGTATACTTCGAGACTCTTCGTAAGTCCTGCATCTAAACCTTCGGTAAGAGTATCACGGTAGGCATAAATCGAAGCACCAGCGCCTAGTTCAAGTAAAGCGACGACAGCTAAAAAAGCTCCATACTGAAACCAAGATAAATAGTTCAAAAGGCATTTGATGTTGGTAACATATATTAGCATGATCATTTAACAAATTTTAGAACATAGTATCTACCATATTTAGAAGCTTACCAAGTATAGGAGAGCTGGATGACCTCGTGCTGTACAGCAACAAGCTAAGGTCGCTGCAGATCCAACAATGGCTCCAAGAATTGCCAGTGCTATCAATGCTGCGCCACCACCCTCAACACTTAAATCAACGTAATCCCGAAGCTGATATCTGATCCAGATTCCCACGCATAGCATCAGAACTCCGGAACACTGATTGAATAAGTTACATATAAATCATAATTTTCGAAAACTGAGAGCAATTAGAAAAAATGTGAAATATTATCGAATAGACATCATAAATTAACAATATTCCACGCCATGAAGCTCCCCGGACGTTACAAGAGAAACCAGTTTTGATAAAACGAATTTCAGGATGTAGATAATAGACCATTAACATTAATGATAACGTTACAGTATAAAATAAATCCAGAATGAAAAAATTTTTGGAATATCACGATAAAGTATCAATGAGTAGGTATACAAAATGTAATAATTTTTTTTCATCATAAAAATATTATAAATATCGTTTAATCTATTTTGTATAATTAATTGGTTTTGTATATTAAAAAAATGGTTCCTCGTTATAATTTACATATTATAGGGAAAAATGTGGAAAATCGTAGTATATCCCGAAATTGCGCAACAGTTGGGTGTATCGTTGAATTCTATCGGAGGACTCTCCTATATAATAGTATATGACGACGTATTCAGGCTAGGATATGGAATATGATGCTAGACTCACCCAAAATGTAAAATTGAAGAGCATCAGCAGTGTCTTCATGCAGGCCATAGCCGCCACAGTTTGAAGTCGTTTTCCCATTTTTATGATTCCCTCCTTATTACGAATTTAGTCAATTACGTTAGTCTGATCTTTTTGAAATGACAATTTTCAACAGCTCGTCTGCTCTGGCCGATCGATTCGCGCCGGGCTTGGTGATACTGTTGCATGCGTGGCTGGGAGCTGGTTCGCGCATGCGCTACCTTCACTTTCGTATTTCTTCAATTTCTCTCTGGCACATAAGTTTTTTTCTTATTCAATTATTCTAGAACGTCGTTCATCTATTTTTTCAATTTTCAAATAAAATATTTCGTGTAAATTCTAGTCTTGTTTCTGGTATAGAAAGAAAATAATAGTTTTTGTACTTTCTGTATTCTTATCGTTTATAATTAATACATTTATTATCTTTTCATTAAACTTTTATAGCGATGAATTTATACAATAGCAATGAAAAATACAAGTTGAATTCTTTGTTACAATCAATTAAAGTATCTATGTTTAAGTATGTGAAACTGTATAATGCAATATAATTTTGATTACTGTGCTATAATAAAAAAAAAAAGAAAAAAACATAATGTTGAAAGCAGGTTGTCATGCGAAATATAAGTTTTTTTTGTTTAAACCTGGCGCCGCCCGCCATATTGTTACGAGTCGAAGCGACATAGACCCGATGGGTCGAGACGCTTCCGTTTTCTTCTTCTACTATATAAAACGTGTTTTCCTTTTCTTTTTGCTATGTGAAATCGGAATAAATCTATCAAAATCGAAACCCTGCGTGCTTCATTTTCAGTACCACAACACATAATGTCATAAAAAATAAAATTTAATTTGTCAGTATGTCATTGACAAAATAAAGAATTCTATCGACATTATTCCCTCTTGCAAAAATATTATTCTGCTGATCGATGAAGTTGAACGCGTACTCGGTAAGCCCGTATGTTTTAACTAATAAAAGTCACACGCTCCCATTTAGAGAATGTTTAGAAAGAACATATTAATAGAACTTCATAAGAACCGAATTAATTACTAGGAATTGCATGAGTATGGGGGGATGATTGCGGATCAATGTTTTTCGTATAATTCAAAAGTACACCAGGCCACGTGACGTTATTTTCACCATGAACAATATTCGTTTTAATTCGTCTTGAAGATTTCCTGGTTCTTCGAATGCCAAGAAATTTTTTAAACCCGTCCTCCGTCTTTAACGTGCTTGTATCATTATTCTTCACCTCAAGGTAACAATTACCTATCTTCTTATGTGTTTTATCAGAATCCTCAAAATGTCCATTTTCGTTACCAGAACCGTCAGACTCTTTGTTCAGATTGATATCGACCATTCGATAACTGGCATTATGGCAAGAATTTTCATGGTCTTCGCAGCTGATAGTGAGTTTATTGAGGTCAACGATTGGCCAAATATTAGTTTGATCCTCCTTTACCGTGTAAACTTGAGTCTCCAAATTTTTAATATTATCATTTTCATCCTCGTAGATTTTAATACGATTATCGATATCGTCATCATGGTCATTCAATTGTCCAAACCTGGCTTCCCACTCGATCCTCTCATTGCTACAGCTGGAATCATCATCGGCGTCCTTGGGATTGGTCTTGCGACTATTCCTTATTTCACCAATCGTTTTGAAGTAGATGCTGTGATCATATCTGTATGTTTCCAGACAATGACTATCAAGATGACTGTTTGACTGATAATTGAATGTTCCGCAACAATTGATCCTGCTTCCTTCTTGTTGCGAATTTCGAGGATGAACTGTCGTTTTCTTGACGCTGCGGAAACGTGGATTCCAAGATGGATCCTCGACGATTATTCTGTTCGAAGAGATGTTCCAACGCGGTTCATGTTCTTCGTGCATCGTCATACGACCTCTCGATAACCTTTGTGATCTCAGACGATTATAACCCCTCGCCAATGCTGCCCATCGTTCTATCCTTTGAAACACGTATTCGGTCTCCTCACTCCACCATTCTGAGAGTCCTTTTTGCAGAGATATACTCGAAAATTCTTCGGTTGCTGATATTGCCATCTTTTTCTTTTCCAATTTATTCGTTTCTTTTCTTGTTCCTGGATAATAAAAATTTGCAAATTAACTACCTTGCACGAACGCTGATTAAACCAAAGTGCATTCAAATGACCTCGATACTTGCCTTTATAAGCTGGACATGAAGCACTGCATGAGTTGAAGCCATTTATGATCATCAGTGCTAAGGTAATAATCTTTGACCATGACCTCTCGTAACGGATACTTCTTCGCTGAGGATAATGTCACCCGGAATTACGAATCACAACTGTTATGTCAGAGAAAGATAAAATGGTATTTTAATGATTTCTACTGTATAAACAGTCTTAAAAATGTTATCTTATAGCGCAAAAAGATTTATATAATTAATGACAAATATTTTATGTTAATAAAATTGAGAATCTCGATAAATAAACGTAAATACATTTTCGATCACATACAACAGAATATACAACTTGTTCAAACTGTGTGAAAATGGTTATAGTTATTTATAAATGTTTTTTAATTATAATTTATTTCATAGGTATCTCTCAGAGGCGTGTAAGCCAAAAAAGTGATTTTAAATTTTTCACTGTTTTACCTTGTTGCTCACCTTGTCTTGACATATAAATAAAATGTGTGTATATTATATACCTAATTATTCTATAATGAAGTTACAGAGCGAGGTGGGCTACCAGGAAAAATAATAATTTACAAAAATTTGAATGATATCCTAGTAAGCTAGTTGTTTACAGAAATTTCTCGTTATGAAATTATAGAACGTATTTGCAGAAATATTGTGAGTGTAGTTCAACAGTTACATCTTTGACTCCATCACTGCCAGGTGAAAAAAACATTTCGTATCAAAAGTGTATTGGAAAAAGTTTTCATAACTGTATGAAGATTTCAGTATAAAGTTTTTTGTTGAAAATGCAAAAGTTTTTGAAGTCGCGGAATCCAAATTTAATATCAATTGCTCTAAGTTCCAAATGGCCTAGCGCAATTCCACATAATCGAAATGATAGTTGTGTCAATGAATATAGGCTAAAGGGTACATTTATATTGAAATTCAAAATTTAATTGAAACTTGATTTCCCATATTGGATCTGCCATTTTATATTTTGCAAATTTGACTTCAGATTCGGATTCAGCAACTTCAAAAGCCTCAAAATGTCCAAGGACAACTAGATCGTAATAGTTCAAAAATCTTTTTTTCAAGATGCCCCTATAGGTGCCATGCAGCAAAAGTGACATGATTTTAGTTGTCTGTGTAAAAGGCACTGACAGCGAAGGAGTTCATTGATTCAATGATGCATATGTTAGTGAATGCTAATACTTTCGTTAGAATCCATGACTTGATGCTAATTGCTTATGAAGATACCTTACCTTCCTTTGAAACTTTATACATTGACTTTAAACCAACTAGCATTTTGTAGCCAGCATTGCTTGGTTACATCTCAGATTGCATATATAGTTATACTTTTCCATGCTTAGAAGATAGCACGAAACGATATATACTAAAACTTAGAATTGTATGAAGTATAGCACAAGAAAATGGAAGTTCGTGGAAAAATCGCTATACGTAGCATTCAAACGACTTATGTTGGAAGAATAAAATGAAGCCTAAAAACTATTTAAGATTTTGTTGAATCTTTTGATGAAACTTTCATAAAACTCCATTCAGTAGATTCATAATCTGGCGTTACAAACTTTCCAATTAATCTATTTTGTTCATGTACATATATAGATTAGAAAAATGATTCGTATATTACGTATATTTTTGTATTATTATAAATTTCCTTGAACCTCTTTGAAGTTCTTCATTTTATATCTCGCATCTCGGGTAATTTTATTTGGTAATGTTTCAATATAATTATCCTACGTCGGCAATAATCATTACAGATCCTTCGATGGTCTCTTCGAATATTTCCTATTTTCCTTAGTGGATCAGCCGTTAAACCGCCAGTGTCAAAAGAAAATTTGATTGGCTGCTACGAACAAGCACAGTTAACGTATTTACCACGAACCTGCCAATCACCTCACTGTGGGTTCACATCCAGAATACCTGAGTGGCTTTAGCAGAGACTCGGTAGAACTTGTTTATCGTAACGTAAAAGTAACAAATTAAAATTCAACTGGCGCTTTTCTTCAGGTTTTCTTCTATATAAAGCGTCGCGAACGGCACTAGTGCACAGCACTCGCACCCAGGACATTGGCGCTCTCGGCAGCGAAGCAGAAGACATTTAAAGCTTTGCAGTTGTACGAGTTGAGAGATTTTAGTTTTGAAGATTTTTTTAAGAACTTTGCCAAACGAAAGTAAGCAGATTTCGATCGTCGAAATAATGAATATAACCTCGGGATTTCTCCCCATAATGGCGGTGCTTTGGCTCGTTTTTGGACATTGCGAAAGCATTCCGGAAACATCCTCTAACTTACATCGTAGATTTCGTAGTCACCCGTTGTTTCGTGGGTAAGAATTTTTCATTTTTATTCCTTTACTTTATATTATTCTATTTTAATATTTCATTTGGATCATATTATTAATGCTGGCTCTTTATCTTCTTGGGTATTTAGCTACGAAGTCGAAGAACAATTCAGTGAGGATGACGATATGATGGAAGTTAACAAGCGACAATTTGATGATTATGGACATATGAGATTTGGAAAACGTGATCAATTTGATGATTACGGTCATTTGCGATTTGGTAGAGGTCACGAATGAATCATCGATATAATGGAAACCGTATTCTCGATCGCAACTGCATGGCAGATACGTTTAAATAACTTGATAAATGTCCCTTGTTTGAAACGATACTTATTAACTGTATTGGGTGAGAAATAAATATATTTTACAATGTCGAAGAATAGTTAAACACTGCAGTACCGTCTTTTCACTTGTTTGGTCAAAATAATTTAAAATCTCTGAAATCCTTCAAAATAAGCGAATAGAGTAGTTTATAAGAAAATGGATTACGCATTCATGCGAATTCTTTTGTACTTGCAAACATCTGTATAACCTTTGGCGATCGGATCGTATGACATATGATGATGCATTTTCAAGTCTGCAATTTTATCGTGAAGTTTCATATCGTCGTCTAAAAATGTCCGAATGCCAGGTGAATTTTCCAAACTTAGAGAATCATGACCCACTGTACGACGATTCATAAGAAAAGGCACTTTGTACGTAGATACTTTTTTAGGCGTCATCGTAAAGTGGGAGGGATAATCGATTTTTGTTGTCGTTCGATAATTATTGTGTCCGTAACTGCCAGTATATTTTTCCATACTAGTAATTTTTGAGTCCTGGTTGCGATCCGCTGATCTGAAAAAATAATATTTTCTCAATCATTAGGTGCGTATACATTAAATAGTTATTTTCAACAAACACTCAAATTTTACCTTGTTAATTGGCAATCAACTTGTTGGCACTTTATTTTTATTTGCTCTAGCATTGCATGAGTTTCCGAAATTCCCGTTTTTCTAGATTGACTACCCAGATTTTTATACGAGGCCATGTGTAAGTGGCCTTTTGGTGGGAAAAAATCACTAGTATCACGTGGCTCTGCTAATATGTATAATTGCCTAAATATTTGAGGTTAATAAAAATTATAACTTAGTATTAACAGTTTTTTTTTCCTGTTCATTGAACCTTTAAAGAATGTATAATCTTTTAATAATATGTATTGATAATAATTACCAATCGTGAATCATTACTTTTTTATTATACGTTGTAGGAGTTTCGATATTTAATTTTTCGAGCTGTTCAATTTCATTTCCAAGTGGTGGAAAAACGGACTGTAAATATTTTGATGAGTCTACATAAAAAGACAAATATTCAAATCATCATTTTTACTAACATTTATCGGTTCCCTTTTAATTCTCGTAGTCATCATGTTAAATTTTTCAAAATTATTTATTAATATTAAACGTAAATTCTCTTCATTGTCAAAAAGAAATAATATAGTTATACGGTCTGAATTTGGTACGTATATAAAACCTTCATCTGTTATCAGTGTCAGGGTAAATTGGTATTCCTAGCGGAAAAAATCAGCCTCGTTACTTTGACTGACTTCGAAGGCAATGAAAAAGTTATGAAAAAGTCTAAGGAGAGTTTATTGTCAATCGATGAAGAATGTGATAAGGAAGATAATGAACACTTTTACGATGATTTTATGGATAACGAATCGGTGTACAAAGAAATTTTGGCTGAAACACGCAGAACATATAAAGCACAGGATGAATTTACTTATACAATTTTCGATCAAATCTGCAAATATTTTACGAAAGAGTAATTCATGTTAAACGTAATGTTAAAAGTTATATTTTTTCCCCAATTGCCATTTCTTTCTTTAAGCTGGTTGTCTACAACAGGAAAGACTATGATTCCAAGAACCCCATTCGATTCAACGCAAAAATTTGACAACTCAAAGCGAAGTCTGTCCAATAATAGTTCCAATCAATTATACGAAACGGCAAAAAAGCCTCGTTGGGCGTTAATATTACCAGACGAATCCGTAGATATTTGCTTTCAAAATAAAAATCGTTACAGAGGTCGACTAAGTCGAAAAATGATGGAAGGAAACGGTGTTTACCAATGGCAACATGGAACGAGCTACAAAGTTTTGAAAACTGCCATATAAATAATTGTCATTATACGACGTATTACAATAATAAATTACGTAGGGAGCCTTTGAGGAAAACAACATTCGAGGAAAAGGTTACTTAGAATGGAAAAATGACGTCTGGTACGAAGGTGAATTTTATAACGGTTATCGACATGGCAGAGGCATAATGGTATATCGAGATTACCATATATTGTACATAGGTCAATGGTATATGGGACAAAAGCATGAAAATGGGTAAAAACAATATTTTTATTTGAAAAAATTTTAATAAAATTTGCAAACTTCGTTATATTATATTCAGGTACTGTCGCTATGGCGCAGATAATTCTTACGAAGGCGAATGGAACATGGGAAAAAAGCATGGCGCAGGATTACGGATTTATCCAAGTGGTGCTAAATACATTGGTTTATGGGAAAACGATTGTCGTGATGGCCTTGGTACAATGACTTGGCCCAACGGTGACACCTATCGGGGGGGATGGAAAGCTGGAGCTATGCACGGGTGTCTACTAATCGAATATTACTATATTGTATTTTGGTTCGTAAATCGAGTTAGTGAAATTATATGGATGATTCTAGCCATGGACAATATACGTGGAATGGGTTCTTTAATAAAACCCTATCTTGGCCACAGGAAGCCTGCTACATAGGTCATTGGATAAATGGCAAACGTGATGGGAAAGGTTATACCTAGTAGAAATTTGATTAATTTATATTCTAGTATGTTTGATTAAACTAGTTTTTCAATTGTTTGAATATGTTTACGTGCAGGACTGCTCCAATTAAATTCAATTGGCGGAGCAAGATTTTCTGGAGAATGGAAGAATGATTTGAAAGACGGCGACGGTATAATAATTGGTGATTGTTTTTGTTTTGTTAAACGTACTAATTATGATATTATTATAATTGACGTTAAATGTCCACTAGGCAATAACGGCGAGCTAACTGAAGGCATTCCACTTTTTGAACGTAATATAATGGTTGGCTCTGCCCTGGAAAGTAAAACCAATTTACACAAGGAAGAACATTTTCAAACCGCTCAAAAGTTCGAAGACAATGATCTGAACGTTATCGAGTATTATTAGTTTTTAATTTCTACAAAGGCTAGTTAATGAAATATATATTTGTAATATGAATTTTAAGATTCGAGTCGCTACCGAAAATATACCGAAATCCAAGAACAACAACGGCTATGAAACCAGAACAATGGCCGTCCATTTGGTTTCATCTCTATCAGCTGTTGGATCCAACTGGAATGGAATCGCGTTCTAATACATCTGTAATGTCTGGAAAGTGTTACGATTGTAATGACAACACCTCCTGCGCATGTTTGAAAATTAGTGGCAGTATCAAAGTATCATGTAATTTGCATTTTTACTATTAAGTATCACTAGCGTTCTAGACTGGTCACAAATCCTGGTCATCATTAAGATACCCAAAAAAAAATCTATGTCGCATTAGACGTCTTTAAGACGACTTTTTGGACGGTACGCGTCTTGTAAAATTTTATAAATTCATTTTGTTTATGTAGCCAGACATGCTGTTTCCCCGGTACTAGCTCTTAGTTCTTCTATCCACAAGACTGCTGGACACGAAAATATTGACAACCACCTAGTAAACGAAAGTATACCGCATATTGAAATAAAATCGGATATTTTGGATTTGTCTGATTATTATTTTGAAGGAATTTGGGTTTACAATTGTTTCACACAGTATGTTACACAACTGCGTGTGATTTACAAAAGATATTCTGAAATATTTTGTGATAAACCATCAAAATCTTTCTTATCTATGACACGATTGTGTCTTTGGCAATTTTGGCGTGATTGCGGCATCCACAAAAAGGGCCTGAGTCTCGTTGATATCGATGAATATCTTGGTACGTATCAGAGTCATTGGAATATTAAATGTAAATATCATAATATATTTTTACGTAGAGAAAATATGCGCATTATGTTTCATTACTTTTTTTTTAACAACTTTCCGGTCAGCCCTTAATAAGTCCATATTGTTCCATGAGACGTATTATCCATTTGAGAGAATTGAATTCTGGCAGTTTCTTCATGCGTTATTGGAAGTGTCTTGGCATTTATATACAAAATCAGGAAACATCGAATCGACAAATATGCAAGGAAGAGTCGCTAGTGGCCTTAAGAAATTTTTGAAAAATGATATTCTACCAAATATGGAAAAACGTACAGGTTCAATTAAATTAATAACTAATTATTACTAATCGAGATAGACTTCGATAATAATTTTATATTCTTCAAAAATAATATTGTATGAAAATAATAATTTTGTATAAGCAGGAATATTAAGCAGCATTAACAAAGACCTATTACCGCTATTCTCAGTATATCAGCTTTATCAAGACGTTGGTGAACCCCATACAGCACAGGATTTACTTCGTGTCACCTGCATAATGAAAGGTATAAAATCCATTAATAATTTTGATAATACAAATTTGTTATGTAAAAATTGAAAATAGGTTTGCCAGATCCAAAGCCATATCCATTTTGGTCGCCTTTGTCAGATAAATTAACTCCAGAACAGTTTTTGGATGGTTTCAATGCAATAACGGTTGGCGAAAAAATAAGTTACATTCCCAAGGAAGAACCTTTTAACAAACCTACAATGATAACAAATCAACAGAAGGAAGTCACGGATAAATTATGTAAGTCTCAAATTGAACGCTGTTTAAGTTTCTATTTAAAAAATTATCATTTCAGCCAATACATTGTACGCATTTCGTAAATTGGGCGCAAAGAAAGTGACACAAATTGTGGCCGACGTTTGTCCTACAATAAAGGACAATGATACAGGGATGATCATAAATATGGAATACAAGGTACGTTTTCTCAGTATAGAAAACAATGCATATAAACAATCTGTACTGATCTTCTGCAATCTCAGATCACCTTTCTGGAATTTTATGAAATAATTCTTCAAGCCGCCATGGTAGTTTTGTGCGAAAAGAAAAAGGCAGCAGAAAGAGCAGCCGCGGCAGAAATGCGTTTACAAGAACCGGAAGAACCAGTACGCTCCTTCGTACACATTTACTCATCAAAACGTATAAAGACTAAAAAAAGTCGTAATGCTTAATTATCAAAATACGCATTGTTTGTCACAAATATCAATGTAATATGTGGAAACACCAAATGGTTGGTATAATTTTAACCCTTAATTACACAGGTCTGGCCTTAAAAACATACTTTACAAGACTAGGTCTGTGAGACCTCGAACTGGATTGTGAGACCATTACAACGAATAAAATAGCTCAAAAAAATAGAGTTTTACGTCGTTCTCCTCTTAGTTTAAACAAATTTAATGACAAAGTATCAAGTAATAATCATCTACTAGGTTTTTTTAATTCGTTGAAAATTTACGCAATTCGGCTAAACATAAAATTGGCGAGGTTTTTGAGACCGCATGTGTGTAATTAAGGGTTAAACAAGATTAGTAAAATTCTTTTGTTCTTATTTTGGATTGCTTCCAGAATGTAGGAACAGATTTCTATAATGGTTTAAGTAATTTATTTCTAAGTACAATAATATATACTTATATATATCCAATCTACAAGATTTAAGTACTAGAATATAATATATATTCGCAAGTATGTAAATTCTATAGAATATATAGATACTATAAAGTCAATTCAGAATCACATTGTTCGTTCGATCAATGGACAGTTCACACACTTATCCCTCCCTTCTGTTGCTTCAGTATCTTTAAAAACAGTAGCAAGGACTAGAATGCATACACTGTGATTAAATATTAATTAAGACAGTGTAGACTTGCTGTTTCTCTAAAGATTATTTACCCATTTTTCCATCAGCCAAAATGATCTTTTTCATTTGATAAGAGATCAAGATAAACATTAGCGAGTATTTTGCGTGACTTCTCTTTACGAACGTACGTCGTTATAAGCGGGATAGAAAAATTATTAAAAAAAAAAGTCGTGGACTATGAATTTCGATGATACCGCATGATATTTGGGATAGTTATAAAAAAATATTAATTTTCATTCAAATGCGATTGGTACTTTCCCATGAAAAAATTATATTACTATTAACAACAGCAACGTTATAAGAGTATTTCGATAAATTCCTGCACATAAGAGATACTTTGTGCCGCTTTTTTTTTTGTAGTGTTTTATCTTAACGAGTAATTACATCTTTGATTACGGAAGAAAAGAATACCTATGCAAAACAGAAGGAAGCAAAAAATTAAAGGTACTGAATAAAGAACAGAGAAAATAGAATGAATGGAGTACGCACTTACATCATTGACATATAAACTTATTCTAACACACAGATATTTACAAAATATAATTGAGGGAAAATCTCTTCTCATATTTGTACAGGCTTGTCCCTAAGCTCGTTATCGCTAGACTTCCAGACTTTTTGTTTCATTTTTTTAAGTCACTCCAGCAGATAATTAAAAACAGAGATACAAAATAAAATTTAATGTCTTTAAGACCGCCCCAAAAATCGAAAAAACAAAGGAACGAAATAAGAAAGTGTTAATTGCACAGCTTTGAAGCAAGCTATATGTATTAAACATTTTATATATGACCATATATCGATAAAATGTTACAATGTGTATTCTGAACCAGCTATGTCATAGGAATTGACCCCACTTTTATTCTAGCATCATATTGCGAATAGACAAAGCGGAATCAATTGAAAATCAATTTCTTTTTATCATAATCCAACATTCCATGCCAATATAAGTAAATTATACCGATATCCATTGATAAGGGTACTTAAAGCAATTAATCAATTACACGGGATTACATACGTCAGCCTAATGCAAGGGCTTAATGGGTATTCCACACAAAATTGTTGCAAACATAATGCAAGTCTGAGGTCAATGAAAATATATCCATTATATTTTACGGTGGTATGGTTTTTACGTATTCGGATTAATAATAAGTCTGTCCCTGACGTTATGCTTACGGCAGTTTTGTGTGCAAGACCCCTACACGTATGTATATTTAAAGCTTAGAATAATTGTTAAATGTATCATTCACGCGTAGGATCTTACAATGCTTTGATATATTTTTTGAATCATCCCAGAAGGATGTTGGAATAGAACTATGTTATTCGGTTTTATTAAATATTTTTTCTTCGCTTATTTTAACACCATTAGTAGAGGAATATTTTTTAAGTAATTGGCGTGGGATGTAGATTTACGGAATAAATCTTTGAGATTTTTAGATGAACTATCGCTTGTGTGTTTTCGCTCTTTATATACAACGTGTAAAATGTACTGTTGCATAGCAAAAGATAATAATAAACGTCTAAATCTTTCGTACAAAAACGTCCATTCAATTGTCAATAATTCCAGTCTTACTGCTGAATTCGCACCGACTACCTGTATATTTTCTTATTTCTTGACTTTAAAAAACTCGTTTCGCGCACCCTTACTGTCGTGTACGATATTTCCCATTATGTCACGATTGGATTGACGTTGTATTTTTGACTTATATATAGCTATATAGTTCCGTCAAAACATGTCATGGGGTAAATTTTGCAATAGTATTCACAGATAGTAACATTTTTTTTAAACATTACGGTTGCCACGTCGAGGAGCTTTTTGAAAGATAATACATCTTCTTTTTTATCGAGGTAACTAAGAAATAAATGTAGTTACTACTTTCCACCAGGCACCATTTCATAGAAACATAACGCAATGCATTGAGCACTTTCTATAAGAGTAGTGGATACCATAATGAAATATTTCGGATAATAAAAATTGAGCACAATTATAAGACATATGATAACATAAGATAAAATAACACCAACTATATACAGATTGTGCTACAAGAGTATTAAATTAAAATAAAAGTGTATCCGCTCAATTTTTAATGTTTTCCCATGAAATTAAAATTATCGTACAGTATCGTTGCTAGTTTTAACTTTTTCGGCTTGAATGCATTTAAGCATACGAAGATTTTAAGTTATAAATTGACACAGCACAAATATCTTAAGGACTTCCGGTGGGACATATTGATAAAGAGGATCAGCTCCCTACAATCTGTGTCTCAATCTAAATGTAAGCATAACAAAACGCTTTAAAATTTATATGCTAGTTTCAGCTCATATTCCGGGTGCACTGTGCCCAGTAGCTGTCATTTACGAAGTCCATCTGTGAATTGCGAAGGACCGATGGACGTTGCATAGACGTCCTATGGATGTCCTACGGACATTTTGTGCTGTGTAAGAAGTTACTCTTTGCACGTGTACGTGTGAATCAGGCTATTAGCATACAAGGTAATTGATCGAATACTAGATTTTAAGGTTAGTAAGCTGTAAATCTGAGACATGATAATACTGTCAAGTGGGAGATAAAATCTAGTAAAATTAAAGGGGAATGGGTGATAATAACGCACGTGATATTCTGAAGATGATAACAGTATGAAGACATCGACAATCTTTCTTTTTCAATCTCGATAAAATCCGATATTTATTTTATACTGGATGCATAACTGATTGCTCATTGCATTTACTTTGATTTACTATTTATCACGATTTATATTATTTTCATATGTTAAATTTTTTAATTCGATATCCTCATATCAATTTGACTGCTGGAGTATTCAATTTATCTATCACGAAAGATCGATTAGATAATTCATTAATTTCACGTCATTACTGACACTCAGACTTTACATTGTTACTGCAGACATCTGTTACTGTTCCCAGCGTTTAGTATTCAACTCATTTACATCATTTTTACGTTTTTATATCGTCATGTAGGCATTGAATGTTCTTTTCTTTTCGTGCTATTCTAACGCGATTTTCTTATTAGTTATTTACGGCACCTGGGATTGTATAACACAATCGTATGATCAGTCTAATTAATATTAAAGAAAAAGTAAAATACAAGAAAAAAGTGTTCTTGTACCTTTTTTATGGTGAATTGAATTTCAGATATACTGGAATATCCCCAGAATTTATTAAAATTTGTTTCTTCAATTTTCATTTACTTTTATACGGTTTAAATTAATAAATTCTGTATTTTAAAAAGAATCGTATTTACGGTTCATTTTTTTATGTCTAACTTCAAACGATTGTGATTTTCGGATCGTTCAAATCCCCCTTTGCGATTTCAATGAATTTTTATATTTTCACACCCGTATTTCATTAAGCAAGAAGATAATGTTTCTAATCTGGAGAAACTCCAGAAATAATTGAGGAAATTTATGAATCAATTAATTATTCTATAAATGCCAGAGCACCTTTTTTCAAATGAAATCAAGATACACTCTCGCAATTGAATTACAAAATGACGATTATTCATACCATGCATGCCGTATGTGAGTGTGGTTCTTTTACATCTGCCAAGTGTCTACGAGGAGAATGTTCTACGTCTGCGTGAAAGCAATGGCGTGAGAGAAGGTCAGGACTCATAAATTAGCCGTTGATAATGCGGAAAGACTTCCCAAGTTGGCAAATGGAGGCCGAACTCGAGGGCGACTAAGACAGCGAATTCCGACGTGATTAGTTCTTTGCGATTCAAGCGGAATATGCTTTCCGTTCTCTGTAATAAGTTCATAAGTAGATAACATTATTATAGGTGACTAGAAACAGCGAATTCGAATCGGATACAGCTGAAATTGAATCTTTAATAATTCTAGAATGTGCAGACGTCTACAGACTTAAAAATCGTAATGTAAAACAACAAATGAGAATATCGTAAATAAGTGATAATTTTATTTTCTTGATTACGAATATTTACCTCGATAAGGGACTTTAGCACGTCTCCTTTGACATCATTAAGCTTGGCAGCAAGGAGTAGGCAAGCTCCGGCACACAACTTCCGCGTTTGTTTTGTGACGACGTTCCTTAGAATCAATTTTTCAAAATAGACGTATGCCATAGCTACGGTCAACAGGTCAATACCATACTCTATTTTGGCGATTTTTCGCATTTCTCGCTTCAGGCTACATAAGAAAATATCCGAAAATTAATACTCTTCGATTGCTTCGTCTTAGAAGATTAATAACGGAACCTTCTAAAGAAATTAGTCTGATATATTGCAAAAGGAAAGTGGATTATGCTTGCCTTCGTAATTTACTCAGTGTCAGCTGAATATGCGGAAATTTCTCCTTGAATTTATCATTTAGTTCCTTTTTCAGATCGGATGGCCTCACATAATCGATGACAGATGCCTATGTATTATAAAACAGAGATCGAAATTCAATTTCCAAAATCAATACATATTATTTATGTACATACCATGTACGATGTGAATGTGAGTAATGTTCTGTGTTTCCCGGCAATAAGTTCAGGATCATCCAATAAGTTAGGATTGTATTGTATGGACTGGTCGTCCCATTCGTGTGCTGAAACTATTATTGATCATTTTTTATTCATTTTCGTTCATATGCTTAATGATTTTATATTGTAGGAACTACCTTTAGTATCGGTAGTGAATGACAATGGTGGTGAGCTGGGAGATGCGTGTTGTGTGCGATGCGTAGCCATGTCATATGACAGACACCTGAAATAAAAGTTATATCTTATTTCTGTGAGTGTACTCGCATTTTTGTTTTCGTTGACAAATTAATGAATAAATTCATGGGCATGCAATCCCGTTGAGCCAAGCTTTAATGCGTAGATGCCACCACCCGAGCTGCATAAAGCATAATTAACGTTAGCTGAAATATGGTATGGTCTTTGATCATATTATATATTATATATCTTGTTAATACTGTTGTATACGATAATTGAATGTTATGATTATCCTTTATAATTGTGTATTGAATGTAATACTATTATTCCTGTAGATATATGATAAATAAACAATTATTTCTTCACTATTATGATATGAATTTTAATTGTATAAAATATATCATGAAAACGCCCGTTTTAATGCCAGAAATGAGCGTCAATAAATTTAGTAACAAGCATGCAGTGGTCGAAATTAATAACGAAGTAATTTGGCGTGACAGATGAAATTCGTCAGTGACTAGCTTTCTTTTGTTTTGTAAAATTATTATATCCATGTAAACCTTACAGCAAGATGCTACAAAAACCTACGACACTCCTTATATGAAAAAGTACAGTGTTTCTTTACCATTTATTAGTATTGTCCACATTCCAGGTAATAGTTTTTGTCCTGTAAAAAAATCGGCAACGAGCTTCGTTAAAGGACAGATCGTTAAGCGTAATTCTAATTTGATATAGTTACAAGTGGAAATTAACAATAGATCCGAAAACATCGATCTTTAAAAACTTGTAAACAAGCGACAATGTAATTTATCGCGAAGTCAGCGCCTATAGTTAGAAGACGAATAATTGATGGCAAAAAAATCGAATTTCTGTTAGGCACCATGAATAAAGGGAAGCTTCAGGAATGAATCGAGAAAAAGCATTGATGATTGATTAAATAAAAAGGGGCAATAAGAGTTAATCTGCACGTTGGCAAGTTCTTGATTATTTTCTGATTATCTGTTGGGTACCTTGCTACCGCGTGATGCTGCTTAGGCATTGAATGCATCAATTCCATGTTTTCGCTTTCGCTTGAATGCAATTTCCTCTCCTTTTGAAATTGTCTCGAGGGGACCAACAACTTTCCATACGAAATTTCCTATGGTAGACAAAAGGGATATTATATAATTTATCAATAATAATAATCAACATAGAAATTTTACGATTATTAGTGATTTTGCATCATCATTTGTGATGCTTTCTCCTTCTATGATATTGTTATTCGTTACCTGACCATCCTTAGCACGTTCTATTCCCAAGAGGCCAAAAGGATCCAAATTATCATTGATAGCTGATAACGGTCTAGGTCCTGATGTATTTTTTCTTCGAACTTGATCTTTACGTAACTCGGACCTAATTATACATGAATTAATGACTTTTTCATTAAGAAAAAATTAACCTAAGGCGATCTTATTTTCTCTGAATTATTTACCTTTTCTCACATATGATCAGTATATGTCTAACATGTCCACAGTTATCGTACGATAACAATAATAAATAATAGTAATACAAATATAGACATTTATATCATACGTTCATAATTCACAAGATTATGTGTATACTCATATCACTACAATTAAAGATCACATCAAAATATGTACAAACATCAAAATTGAAAACACAGCCCAAAGAAAATAAATTACTCATAGAACAAACTTAAAATGCAAAAATGCATTCGACATTATGTAGACGTTATACGCGTAAATATTGCCTGTTGTATGACGGCTATATGATAACAACAATTAAATAGAAATATAATCTCCAACTGATAACGATAAAAAGAAAGACTTACTATCGTGAAACAGCACGGAGTCAATCAAATAAACTCCACTTCATAAAATCCACTGGTTTATTTGAATTCGGTCAAAAAGGGAAGTAATTCTTTGAACTTATCGATATGTAATCTAGTATACAGGGTGATTCAGAATAAGCATTATAAACGCTACTAGTAAATGCTAGAGACAATTCTGGACGACGCATATTTCGCCGTTTAACGCGATTTGCTTTAATTTTCAAATGATTTAATATCAGAGATAACGAGATAGAGGTTTCAGAGGAGATAGAAGCGGGGATGACGATAAAACAATTTAAGGTTAGTAGCATTTAGCTGTAATATTCTCCTTTGCTTTTGTTTCTCGACGAGATTATATTGAAACAAGTGTCTCGCCGGTTGTCGCAGTGAGGATGCGATGTCTGGCAGAAGTGTCACAGCAGATTTATCATTTGATTAGACCATGAGGCGTAGCTACGAGATTCATTTCCAATTTAGTATTTTTTCCCCGTATTTGTTATAAAAAGCCGTCCGCACTTCTGTCAGACTTCGTCACAGCCTTACAGATACACCTCGAGGGACACTTGTTTGGATTCCTCTGACTTTTATTCAATTTTGGAATAAGCATTTCGCGTCATTAGCAATACTCTCCCTTTAGAGACATAATTGTATGTTTGAGGAATCGTTTCGACTAATAGAGTCCGACAGGAAGAACACGAGAATTTTCTGAGATATTTTTCTCTAACTGAAATCGTGGAATGCGTTCGTATGGCCTTCGTGGAAGATCACAGCGCAGAGCACGTGCATCTCAAGTGATATTATCTGTCCAAACAAACTTCCTAATAGTTTGTTGCGTGCAATATCTAGTGGGCATCTGCGGCTGGCTTCAGCCTTGTCGATGCCATCGAAAACAGAAGCACGGGAAAATATCACAGCCCAATGTTGTCAACCTTAAATTGTTTTATAATCATTCGTACCAGCATATCCGGTGGAAGGACAACCCTAACCTCTAATTTGTTATTTCTGATGTAGAATAACAAAAAATTAAAGGAAATCTCGCAACACGGCGAAATTAGTGTGGTCGAGTGTCATATTTAGTATCTACCAGTAACAGGCTTGTGTGAAGTTAGCCCAGCATTTTTCGAATTTTTTTGGGGGAAATTGTGCTGATTTGTGTCAGCTTTGTGCTAACTTGTGCCGTTAGTCCAAAGTCGATAACTCTTACGATTTTTGAAAAAATTAAAAAATTGTTGCGGTAGTCCTCCGTTTGTGCTACTCCATAAATGCCGTGAAAGCCAGAATTTCGAAAAACTGAGAGTTGTGCTATATTGTGCTACGCGAACACAATTTAGCCTTATGGCTAAACCATCTTAGAGCAAACCTTCACGGTATTCCGTGAGAGTTGCATTTTTGCGCTGCTCTGAAACCGTGGAAACCAGATTTTCGAATAACTAAATGTTGTGCTACGCGAGCATAACAAGTTTTTCTTATGGTAAAACCTTCTCAGAGCAACTCTTCGTAGTGCATCGTAAAGGCTTATAAATTTTAAATGTAATATGTATCTATTTCAATTTTTTATTTTGATCAATTTGAGCGAGATTAAATATTAATGCCAATTTCATTTGATTTAACGTTGTTAGTTCGTTCAACTTTCCATTTGAATATGTATATGGCCAATGATTTTAATTATTTCGATCATTAGAATTATTCTGAAACAGCTTTCTGGGGTAAGTTCTAAGATAGATGAATATGAGAATCTAGATTATTAGTGCTTCTAGTGGCACTGACTATTAATAAATTCTAAATATAGTATAGTGACTCAAAAACTTCTGAGTACCAAGCCGTTTTCAAAATTTTGATACAAATAATATATCAGGACCCCCAGTTCTGTTATGGACTCACAATCAGTGTTTAGCTTAGCGTCTTGAGAAGGTTTGCTCTCAATATTGCTTTGAATATTGCTCTGAGAAAGTTTTGTCACAAAGAAAAGGTGTCGTGCTCGCGTAGTACAACACAGCACAACTTTTACTTTTTCGAAATTCTGGTTTTCATGGTTTCGGAGCAGTTCAAAAATGCAACCCTCATGGAATACCGCGAAGGGTTGCTCTGAGAAGGTTTTACTATCAGGTAAACTTGTCGCGCTCACGTAGCACAATACAGCATAACTCTTAGTTTTTAAAAATTCTGGTTTTCATGGCTTTTATGAAGTAGCACAAACGAAGGACTACCACAACAATTTTTCAATTTTTTTCAAAAATCGTAAAAGTTATCGACTTTGAACTAACTGCACAAGTTAGCACAAAGCTGGCACAACTTAGCACAATTTACAAAAATAAACAAATTCGAAAAGTACTGGGCTGGCAAAAATTCAGTTTTTAAACAATTTTTTTTCGAAAACCGTTAATGTTGTCTACTTTGGACTGACGGCAGAAATTAGCACAATTCAGCACAATTTTCGAAAATAAAAATTCGCCAAGTGCTGGGCTAACTTCACACAGATCAGTAACAGCTGTAGCGCTCATTCTGAATCACCCTGAGTATACCGCCAGCCTTTTGTTTCCGGTTAACTTACCAACTTGCGCGCTGACTCTTATTGTAGGGCAGTGCTGAAAATACCAGGAAAGGAACACGCCTGGATGAGACCAGGATTAATCTGTCGTCGCCGAACTTATGTCGGCTTCCAGGACGATGCATCAGACGCAATTCTTTGCTCACTTCCGGTATAATTCCGCTACTCGTAGCGCTGCTCTGCACGTTGTTCAGAATCTTCGATTTTGGTTTTGATGACTGGCTCATCGATTTTGATCGTAACGAGCCAATACTCTCGCTGCTACTGTTGTGCTGATGCCTAATGTCTTCCGACAAGGTTGACGTTTGATGAATAATTCGCTTTTTGTACTGGAGCGAACCGACTCGTCTTTCCGGTAGGGAGTAATCACTGCCAGCAGTTCCAGTCCTGAATAGAAAATTATCTTTTACGTAAGGATGTTCAGTGCACTTCAAAAATTTTAGTAATGTTTTATACGCAACGTATCGTTTTTATAACATTAGGACCTTATAACTATTGTACTATAGGTCTACGTAAGTGCACGTGATAAAAATGATGAACTGGATGACCTTGACATTATTATTCAGCTGTTATCTGTGACAAAACTACTAGGAAAACTTGAATTAGAGTACAGGACGTGAGATTGACAAGCTTCATTTTTTAATAATCTTGTATTCTTTATGAGTTATTTACGAATATTATTAGATCATTTATAGTGACTATCTAGTTTTAATTATGAAAGTATAAAATTATAAATTTATATTACGTGCATGTATGTATACATGTAAAGTGCAATAATTGAAGAAATATTTTTTATACATTTATAAAACAAACTAAAATTTCCGGTTTCTAACATTACCGATTAATGATTCCATAAGATCAGTTAAGGATATTTTTGTTTTCTCTGACGAAGGATAAATACCCTTTAAGTTACGTGTGAGGAAAGTATTGTTTGATAATATTAGTTAAGCTTGTTTCTATTTCTATACGTTGTTCTTGAAATTCCTTCTTACTTTTATCTCTTAATGAAATTTAATCGATTTAAATTCACGATACTAAGATACTTTAGTATTCGTTCCTGAATGTTGTGTCTAGTCAACATAAAGAACCGTGTAAGTACTGCGACAATCAAATGAATATTTGCAATCATATACAGATAATAATAAAATAATATTATCGATAAGAAGTCGTAGGGTTCTCGTACAAATAAATTATTCATCCATGAGCTAATTTTAATTGCACTCAGAAAGCGTGATAAACAAACTGTATTTTTTTATTATAGATGTTGATGCTAGTTACTTTTGTTGAGAAAAATTTATTATATTTCGATGATAATTTTAAGACCCTTGCTCAATGATAACAGAGTATCAGCATTTAAATAAGTGTGTATTGCAATATGGATCACTTTATTTGGTGGGGTCTAATGCTCTAAATGAATTACGTAACAGGTTCCATAAGTCTGTCATAATCCAATTAGTATAATTAAATATATAGCTGTAAAATACTAGTTGGCTTATCTGCAGACTCCGTATTGTCGGAGAATGAATATAATGTAAGCACGATATAAGTACGTGTTGTATCAATAATGACGCTTTTTGAGGCTTTGTACCACGTTAATGTCTTATCAATTTAAGATAAGGTGCATACGTCGTTTAAAGTGGCACAGTAAAAAAAAAACTGTTACAAAACAGAGATTGATAATGCTTTGTATCGTGTGCTTGAGGACGATTAGAAATATTATTATTGCCGCTATGTTTTTATTTCTTATGCTGATATAAGTAAAATTATTGGTAAAACTGCAGAATATGACTTGAAAGACTACATGTAAAAAAAAAATAACTAATTCACGGCTAACTTCAAGAAGACGGTGTCCTGTTGTTTAGCAAAATTTATTAACGTTTTTCATGTATTTATTATGTAAGAATATAAAGGGGGTATGGAATTAATATCAATAATCACATTGTTCATCAATATTATTTATCAGTTGGAAAAACTAAACACAGACATGACATTTCATGCATTTTGTATCTGAAAATATATATTTTTCTAATGAACTTTTTAAAACGGAATAACATGACTGATATCTAACAGAGTACATAAGATATTTATAGAATTGATTGAAAGTCAACTCTATATCAACCATGTACATTTAAAAGACAAAAATAACTGGGATCCTCCGAGACCAAACATGGACAAGAATATCTCTCACAGGAAAGTTGACTAGTTATAAAATACTATTGAGATGTTAATTCATATTATAATATTGATCTGTATATTGTAAATACTTTAACTGTAATATATCTTAATATTTTTAAACAATGCATATTTAAATTTTCCATCCTGTACTACATTGCTAATAATAATCTATGTGATTCACAATACAAATAAATATGAGTCGGTCTTTAAATTAACTTAAGAGGGAGCAACATAGAAACTAAGATAAAGTTACCGGTCCCTGAAGGATCCATGAATTCCACTTCCCAGGGGAGGACAGGTGCGCTCCTGATCCAAGAAGGCAGCGACAGTAGCCTTAGCAGGTGTAAAGAGTCCATCAGAGTCAGAGCTAAGAGAGTGGTGCTCTACAGTCTTACGAGCAGGCTGTGGAGATGACTCTGGTAGTTTCGATAACTCATTCTCCTCTGTCAAACAATCTACAGCCTCGTCAGCAGAGCTCTCCAAATCAGGTAGTTCAGCAGGCACCGTATAACTCTCACTGAGGGTTCTATGATGTATAGCCCCGTTACGTGGTAGCAAGGCTAACTTGGTGTCCCTATGACTCCCGTCCAAGGATATATTGGACAGGAAAGTGAGTGCGGCCAACCTTCTACGAGAATGATTTTTCTTCAGGGCTGCTGCCATCCCACGTTAACTCCAATTGTCGCGAGTGCAGTCGAGTTGTTTGTAATATAAGAGAATGGGTACGGCGACGAAAATAAATTGTAGAACCGTCACGCGGAAAACCGATACTTTGATCACAAGTCATTTTCACTGGATTCGTACTTAGTCCTAGCGTTTGTCACATCGGCATAACGATGCATCCAGGATCTCGAAGAGTCCATTAGGTTTGGCATCCTTCCTTCTATTTTCATATGATTACAATGAGACACTTACGACGTTGTTTCTAATGCGCAACACTATCATCTACCATCCTATGGCACACGTAACTGCTACAGGAATGATCGGTATTTGGGACTTTGCGCACACTTTTATCTATCTTCTATTCACTGGTAACATTTTATGTAACGGGTGGGATTGAAGTTTGAATGAATGGTTTGACATTTGAGATTAAAATACTGTTTATATTTTTAATGGCGGTTAACAGCAGTTTGTAAAAAATAAAATGAAACCTTTATATATCTGTTTATGTATGTAAATTTATATGTTATAGCGTATTTAAAATTATTTTATTATAATTAAGAAACCGGTAGGATTTGCGTTCAAGCAAGTGTTTTGTAATATTTACAGGCTGTAAAAGTGCGAAGCAAGAAAGTTACTATATAGTTACTATATTCGATTGTGCATCTGTTTGAATTACATCATTTGAATATCCTTGTTGTGTCTAAACGGTCTAAACCCACAAGAAAAGAAGAATCTATTGATTGTAAAGTGATACATCCTTGGGCCGTAATACATAGAATGACATTTCTTATGTTCGATTCGATAAAGAACAAAGTAATTGATCATTTATAAATAACTTCATCTAATTATGAAAGATTTTTAATAACACAACGATAAAAATTCACATAGTGTAGTTTTTGTACGATACAAAATTTATGATATACATATTATGTTAATGTTGCATATTAAAATCTAAATACAGTTTACAGATTCACATTAAATCATGTTTAAGGCCATTCTACAATGAGTTTTATGACGTAATTTGTTTCTTACAAGTTAATCGGAATAGCGAAAACGCGGAGAAATAATTCTGATTGGCTTGCAGAAACGACTTACGACAAACCTCTACCCACACCGTCCCATTGTAGAACGGCCTTAATAGTTGGACCACGTGTTACGAATAAATGATCTTATCAGGAAGATATGAAATGTTACTACTATTGGTTTTCAAATGATCTATTTAGCGATAAAATGCAATGTCCTGAAGTTTAAACTATGTAAGCTACATGCTTTTTTTGTGAAATGGATATTGGAGTGTGATTGATTACTGACTTTTAAAAATAAGCACACGTGTATCATAAATACAGTATAACGGATGATCAGTTTATGTCATATTTAACGAAAAGAAAAAATCAACCGACGTATACATATTAATTTTGGAGAATGGGTCAGCAAAAGGTCCCTAGAAGAATAAGTACCGTTTGTGATGCCACAGTGTTTTGACGTTAGTTTAAGATGGCGGTATTTTTCAGTGTACGTATCTGAGCGAAGTGTTTTGTGTTCTTTGAAGTCTCGCGTTTTCGGTGAAGGTTCGTTTGTCAACGAATGATGGAGGCTGGCGCGAGTGCCGGTGCTCGCACGACGAGATTTATGATGGAAGGCGTCGGTGCCAGGGTCATCCGCGGTCCCGAATGGAAATGGGGCAAGCAGGTTAGAATTCTTAGTTAACCAAATTTTAAGTTTCATGAGAAAGTTTATACTAATGCCTTTGCATCTATTTCCAAATGCAGATGAATATTGTCATATTCTGGACAATTTTCATTCTGTTTAAATTATTACCTGCTCCGATTTTCAGACAATCACTGACTTTTTTAGGATAGCAAGCTTTTCATGATGACCACATTATTAGTTTTACATACTTTGTGTTACCATTTCTTGTATTTTTCATTCACTGTATAAGTCTTAGGAGTTGATCGTTAAGGTTGTCAATGACTGAGACGTTTTTAACATAAAGATATCTATTATGCAAATGAGTTTTCATCTTTGCAAATGGGTTTTGTTGAGACGAATTTGTTTTGTTTCTTTTTTTCTTTTTTTATTAGAAATGTCTTAAAACATTATCTCTTTTATGCATTTATTGTTGGGAATTTTAAGTACTTTCCTTTTCTTTGTTTTTGAATAAGTTGCATGTATACAACTTTGTAATCTTTTTTGTTTACTAATTTTTTATATTGTGTTAATAATTATTACATACAGTAATGCTATTATTTGAAAGACCATGTCTTTGCTTTGTTTTCATAAATATTGAAATTTTCTATTATTTTATGCTTATTAACAAAATGATATAACTATTGTTTCAATTTAAGTTTATTTTGATTCTTCAGTTAGATATAAAATATACAATTGAGGTGGTCATTAAAAGTTAAATTGGAGATTTAAACTTGATTGCATATTGGGCAATCTTCTATATTGGTCTTATGTACGATTTTGAGTCTAATTATTAATAAATTAAAAAATAATACACTAAAGAGTGTGAGTGCTTAGCATTTGGATGATTGTATTAAATATCGAAAACTTATTGATACATATCTTAAAGAATTTGTAATTTACATTATATACAATAGGATGGAGGAGAAGGTCATGTAGGAACCGTAAGGAATTTCGAATCTCCTGAAGAAGTCGTAGTTGTTTGGGACAATGGCACAGCAGCAAATTATCGCTGTTCTGGAGCATTTGATTTAAGAGTACTTGATTCTGCACCCACGGGCGTGAAACATGATGGTACCATGTGTGATACTTGTCGTCAACAACCAATATTTGGAATACGCTGGAAGTGTGCAGAGTGTGGAAATTATGACTTATGCTCTGTATGTTATCATGGAGACAAACACCATCTGAGACATCGATTCTATCGTATTGCCACACCAGGAAGTGAAAGAGTTATGCTGGAGAGTAGAAGAAAGAGCAAGAAGGTAGATTTAATATTACTCGAGTGAAGAAAAACAACTAATGTTACCCTTTATCATAGATTGCCATTCGTGGTATATTTCCTGGAGCGCGTGTAGTCAGAGGTGTAGATTGGCAATGGGAAGATCAAGATGGTGGAAATGGTCGGCGAGGAAAAGTTAATGAGGTTCAGGATTGGTCTGCTGCTAGTCCTCGATCTGCTGCTTATGTTATTTGGGATAATGGTGCCAAAAATTTGTATCGAGTCGGTTTTG
The DNA here is from genome assembly GCA_030142285.1 of Calameuta idolon. Taxonomy (NCBI): domain Eukaryota; kingdom Metazoa; phylum Arthropoda; class Insecta; order Hymenoptera; family Cephidae; genus Calameuta; species Calameuta idolon. The sequence goes on along the minus strand of JARQSV010000709.1, from coordinate 583,529 downwards.
AAGGAATGGTAAGTTAATGAAACATGGTTGAGTTTGTTGTGTGTATCGTAAATTATAAATTAGGCATAATTAAAATTGTCATTTAATGATTCCAGGCGGATTTGAAGGTTGTCAACGATGCTAAAGGTCAAACAGTTTATAGAGATCATCTGCCATTACTTGGAGAACAAGGACCAGGGCGTACAGGTCCTCATGGTTTACAGATAGGAGATCAGGTAAAGGTGATAAACTACTTGTACCTATATTAGTGTACAATAATATACATATTTCTAATTTATTTCTGTTAATGGTACAGGTTAAAGTTGATTTGGATCTAGAGATAGTACAGTCTCTTCAGCACAGTCATGGTGGCTGGACTGATGGCATGTTCGAATGCCTTGGTACTACAGGAACAGTTGTTGGTATCGATGAGGATCATGACATTGTCGTATCCTATCCTAGTGGAAATCGTTGGACTTTCAATCCAGCAGTGTTAACTAAAGTTCCAATACCAGTAGCAGTATCCAGTACAAGTACAGACAGTCAAACTTTTGCTGTGGGTGACCTAGTGAAAATATGTAACGATTTGGAAAAGATTAAATTGCTGCAACGTGGACATGGCGAGTGGGCTGAAGCTATGGCACCCGTAAGTGATGCATAATGTTCATATACAAATTATAATTAAATTATTAGCGACTTTATCTAATTCAGTATGAGAAGGTTTCTACAGAAATTCTGTTTTACCATCATATGGACTTTCAGTGTAGAAACTCTATTCTGCAGCAGAATATTGCAATACTGAATTCTGCTTTGGGTATTGGCCTGTACAACTAAATACCGTACCTGGATAATTTTGTTATACTTTTCTGTTGAACATCCATCCATTTGAGATTAAATTTTTAGTTTTATATCGTTTTAGGTCGAATCTGTGAAGCAAACAAATACTCTATGTTGATTATTACTCGCATTTATTTTTTAATTTAGAATTACATTCAGCAGGCTGTATGCACACACATATGATTATTATAATCTAAGAATCTTGGCAACAATTTTGAAGCATGCTTTTCTGTTTTCATAGACTCTGGGTAAGATTGGCAGAGTGCAACAGGTATATCATGATGGAGATCTCAAAGTTGAAGTATGTAGCACATCTTGGACATACAATCCTCAGGCAGTAACCAAAGTTGCAAATAGTGATGGCAGTGTACCAGGAAATAGTAGTGGAGGTCCGTCTCATATTATTTTTAATATTAACACATATTTCATATTACTCTTGTATGCATCCTAGTGATATTAATTATAATACACATTTACAGAACGTTTATCGGCCTTGTTAAAAAAGTTATTCGAATCTCACGTGTCTGGAGATGTAAACGAAGAATTAGTAAAGACCGCAGCTAACGGTGATGCGTCAAAATGTGAGGACTGCTTGAAGAGACCGGAAGCTGATGTGAATGGTGTCTTTGCAGGCCACACTGCACTTCAGGCTGCAAGTCAAAATGGTCATTTGGAAGTTATTAAAATTCTTCTTCGCTACAAGGCAGATGTTGAGATAGAGGTATTTTAATAATCACTTTTTAGAAAACTTGCATACATATACTTTGCAATTTTTTTAATCTCTAACTTTTGATATTGTGCATTTAGCAACTTGATTTGTAAACCTTTTAGGATAAAGATGGCGACAGAGCTGTTCATCATGCCGCTTTTGGTGATGAACCTGGCGTAATGGCGCTTCTTGCCGGCGCTGGTGCGGATTTAAATGCTCGTAATAAAAGGCGCCAGACAGCCCTACATGTTGCCGTCAACAAAGGACATGCTGGTGTGGTGCGCACTCTCCTGGAATTGGGCTGTCATCCGAGTCTGCAGGTAGGATTCTCACTAATTATTACTATAAATTTATTGATTATGCTATCTTATCACTATATAAATGGTAGTAACGTTTATGTATGTGTATAATCAATCATGGATATTAGTTTGAGTTTTGAATAGCATTTTATGTATGTAATAAGGAAGCTTTTGAAAAAGAAACTAATTTAAAACGGTTACGTCAGAAGCAAATATGATTAATCTGTTTCGATGGAATTATTTTTACCCGATTTAATATCTAAGCTCCTCCAAATTATAAGTCAACTATTTGAAAGAAATGTAAGTTGAAACAGAACCAATATATTATGCTCTTGCATATCTTGTAAATACTTCGGATTGAGCGAAATGTTCGGGAAATTATGCATTGTAGAAAAATATTAAAAAATGAGATCAAGATAAACTACTTCTTAAAAATTTCAACAAAAAACAAACATTCAACCAGTTGCGCGTGTTCTATGCTCATTTTAGCTAATTAAAAGGATTTGCTCCGAAACGTGCCTGGAAGAAAACTTCAAGTAGCGAACTTAACACAGCCACTTTTCCCTCTGAAGTTCCCATTGTCCTGCTACAGAGTATTGTCGAGCAACTTCAGTCGTTTTCGAATATCCTAATGTTTTTATAAAAATGGTTCATAATTCTATACTATTCAATGATGCACTTTCCTAATATAATATTTTTATTATATTCAAGTTTCATATATTATTTTTGAATCATAACGTAATTTAAGAGCACCAATCGAAATTTACTAAACCACTGTTACCAGATATACGAAAATTTCCCTAGGGAAAAACCATTACACGTACAATCAAAAGTTGTAATAACAAAGTCTTTTGAAATACAGCTATGGCCAGCTCCAATACAGTTATCTGTACATTATGGGATCTAGTGTATGTACATACATACATACACATACACACAGGGCGAGTGTACTAGCTAGACGCAAAGTTGCGTAGAAGGGTGTGACGTATAGTACAGAGTGCAAAGGTAAAGGATACGAAGTCTTTGTTTGTTTTATTCTTGAGCTGTCTAAAAGTGATATATTTGTTAGTCCTCGAGTACTCATGCTCCTGTGTCCCTGAATGATTTATGCGGACACGGAAGCTCTGCGTAAACGAACGAATACACCTCGGCTTTTTCACATCCCCACCACTGAGATTTCATCTACCCCTCCACGCGCTATTTGCATCAGTGTCGAATCCTTTGTGTGCACGTGCCCCTCCACGGTACCGTTTTCCGACCCTCACTCCCTGCATTTTCATCCCACTCTTAGGTATTCTCTAGCTCCCCACTCCTCCCCCTTCATCTCCTTCAGCCGACGAACATTCTAAGCTGATAACGCGCAAGGCCAAATCCTCTTAATCCGGAGGGGCCATTTTTTACGAGAATTTAAAGCCTCGCACTGGGATCTCTTCCACGCTTTTCACGCCTTCTTATTCCTGTTTTGGATTTACGTTCTGCGATCCAGCGACGGTGTCGCTGCGATACTTTTTCCCATTCCACTTTTACTTCCACGGAAAGACTTATCGTCGTCGATTTCGCCAAGTACGGGAGTTTGGCGACACCAGGAATGCGCGTCAAATCGATCGACGTTTCATATAACTGACACCAATATTTTTACTACTTTTTTTTCGCTTTCCTTAACCAATACGAATAGTTCGCTGGAAAAAGTATTCCCTGACGGGGATCGGAATATATATTAGAAATTGATCAGGTAATACGACGGTGGCGCCGCGCTGAACCCTCTGAAAAATAAGATAACTACTTGGCATATATAGCGTCACATATTTTACTTGTCCTGTCGATAATAATTTGAAGACGGTATAGCATGTACTATACTTTAGCATGTACAAGCAGTCAAGGTACATACTATACTCTATTATTAATGGTCCAGCAACTTTCTTTGTGCCTTAAGACGCGTTAATATCGCCGAGAAATAAATAATAGTTATCTAAGACACTAAAAGCACGACCATCCACATCGCACGACATCCATAACGTCTATCGTTGAGGATTCGCGTTGCTATCTTGGTACTCCAGGCGTTCTTGAATTTTCAGGAAAGAAGGACTGTCTCAATCTGTTTTCAATAGTTCGGAACGTCCGGGAACTCAACCAAATGCACCTCATAGATTTGGATTAATGTATAAGACGCATTTCATTGGTCAATTATGTTTCGTCATGCCTATTGGGTATCGGGAGTTCATATAATGAGGATTTTATTCGTTGTCAGAGCCTTTTGTAAGATTTCGTTATATCCGTCTCGATATCAGCTGGCAGTCGCAATCCTGGGGCACGTTAATTTATTTGTTGCGAGAGCGAAATTTCCCAGATTCTCGCGGCACATCGCGGTAATTCGCGTTTGTTAGCACGAGGTATCTCCTCGTTTGCAGGAGCCTTAATTAATCTGGTTATCCGTCCAGAAAGCCTCGAATTCTCGAGGTTGCGTTACGAGTGTTGCAGGGATTGTGTTTGAGAATACGAGTTGTGCATATCTATGCATGGGGCTCTTTGCAGATATACATATAAATATATCACAGCAATCGACAATTCGAATTTCCCGCGAATAATGACAATATCGCTGCGCCTCTGATACGACTTTTTATTTTCAACTTGTTTTATATGATTATTCAGTGTCTTTTGTACGACCCTCATATCGCTGGCATGCAAGTGTACTTCGTTCCAGGAAAATTTACGTGGATTTTTATTTTCATGCAAGTTTAGTCATTCATGTGATACCTGAGGCTAAATTTTATTCTCTTTTGTTTTTTTTTAACATGACGTCAAGGAGAAGATTTTCTGTGCTTACGTAGATAGAGGAGTCTAGCGGCTGAAGTAAGGTTTTACAAATTTTATTTATTTTTTTCTCTCGAGAAAGCCAGTAAAAATAATTCATTTAAGTTCTATTTTTTAGTGTTTTTGTACGAATATTTAAAAAAGTATACGTTTCGAAAAACAAATAACAAAATGACGTCGAGAGACATAATTTTTGTTTCATACTTGTAGATGTTCTATTAAAAACATACATTCATATAATGGCTTAGGTACAATAATTCATCAGCTTTGAAAGCAAGTTCGGAGCGTACAGGGTGGCCGAGTTAGAAGTAGCCATCTTATGTAATACACCCTATTCATCCATGAAATAGGCGGCAACCACAGAATTTCAAGGTGCTTGGTTACATTTACATAAAGACTTGTTCACTCAGTTTCTCACCAGAAAGTTATCCCCGAAAGATATCTGAATGTTGGGGTACACGGTGCACGTATCTGGAGGAGTTACTGCAACGTAGTGTAAGATAGAAGTCTGCAAAGCCCAGTTTAAAAACATCTTTGATTTACGCTAACTGTTAATTTATACCATTATCGCGGTGATTATGAAAATGAGCCTTGAGGGCATTACCTAACTTTCTTAATTACTTGAGTGAGCCGAAACTGTGCCCTCTCACCTTTCCAACCTATCATCCTTACCGTCTCTGTTGCGTAGTCGTGCCACTTCCCCTCCGCTTTATTTACAATAATTACGTTCTGTTCCCAACGTTATACTTTTCGCGTAATTTCGCACCATGAAAAATTTCGCGTTCACTCACTCCCTTCTTAGGTCGTGCCATTTTCTATTTTGCACTGCGAGCAATTCTGAGCCCCTTCTCCGTCGCATTGAACTCTTCTCCTTGCCACGTACACTTTCGAGAAAGTGCAAAGAATATAAGCGTGACGTTGGGGGTAATCGAAATACCCAGATTCTAATACAGTGATAGAGATTGTGGGGAATAAGTAAGATGAGTAGGGGGGAGAGAGGGGGATGCCCTATCGGGACATTAAAGGAGTGGGGATGAGACTTTTGTCGGCTACACGTCACTCACAGGACCTTTTTCTCTCACTTGCATGGCGAGTGTCCTTTCACTCTTTGCCTCTGTTGGTCCATTCTTCTCTCTGTCGTTCTTTCTCTTTTTTTTTCTTCTTATCCCCCACGTGTTCGGAATCCTCATCCCGTCAATCTTGTCACACGCAGGACGTACCTGGGTTACCAAGGAAGCTTCACGGTGATCTGGTATAACCTCCGAAACCCCATCGTCCATCGTCATCCCTTAGGATGCCCTTATCGACCGAATGAGGATTAATCGTCCTCTCCTGTCGCCATGCGAAACGGCTCAATTTTATGGGATAAGGTTAAACGTGCCGGACATCGTTAACCGTGTATACGTATTTCATATGCCTACACTGGTCCTATCGTGCGTCGATGGTTAACACTAGTTTTTTAAATAATTTTTTTTAATATTTCTCTCCGACACACTGTCACCTTGAATTCGTATTACGTCAATCTTAATACTTTAAAGAGATATAGCTATACAGACTGGTAGGCATGTTGCACTATGATCGTTCTGACAGATGACAGATGTAATTTTGGCGGGAGAACTAATATCACGTAGCTCGTAATTCCATTGGTCGTTTCGTGGCGGACCACGTGGTAGGGTGGGAGATGCATAGTAACAGTGGGTGTGGAACACCCTTTAAATTCCAGGGAGAATAATGCATTCAGTCTAGCCGTGCGACTTTATGGGACCGCAATGTCGTATCTGAGAAAATGGCGTGCAATTTCGATATGCGATGGCTACGGAAGTAGATGCGGATGTAGGTTATAGCGCGGTATAGGCTATTACAAATCCAATAGCTGCCTCTAGTCCTAGACTTCGGCTGTCGCTGTCGCCACCCTTTTTCACCCTTGAAAATCTTCCACGTGTATACACTATGGAACACCTAACACATTTTAATCTTGTCGTATTCTGCGCACCGCTACTCTGCTGCGTCCCTTGTACCCTTGTACATTTTGAATACGCCATGATGTCGCTATAAAACATATTTGCTGACAGAGACAATATCCTTGGCGATGCGGGTGCAGACTCCACGAAAGGCACTGGTACAAGATGAAAACAATTCTTTGAAAGAGATCTCCATGATCAATAAGAGGCTTGCACAGTATGTACTTGGTGTTTTATCTGTTTATGCTTATTCTCGTGCGCGCAGGATGCATTTTTGAGAACCTTCTGTCTTCGTTTATGCATCCGTCCACTAACATTCGAAATTGACAAGTATTTTTTTCGCCGTTTGGCTTTTGTAGAAATATTTCAAGTTTACGAGCAAGGTATAGGTTTTCTTTATTTAAAGAACTTATGCTGTAAAGATGAAAATTGCAGGTGTGTATAATGGCACAGTGAAACTTACAGGAAACGTTGAGTGACGAGGACGTGCAGTTCCGAATGAAAAAAAAAAGAAGAAACTTTAACAATAGCTTTCAGTGAATTATTTAATGTTTCCGTGTAAACTATTTTTTGTCACAAAATTTGTTTTTTAAAAATAATGAAGTTTTGCGAATGCTTCGATGTGTGCATGGTACTTCGCGCACGCGCACCACCTATTATAAGCATCATACTTTAACGACGATGAATGTTATAAGGCGCTTTCGTGCACTTATGCCCGGCAATATCTCATAGGAAACGTGTTTGTCCCTGTTTTATCGACAGGAAATTGATCCGTAATTCATATAAATTGACGTACATTAAGATAGCTTTTTTGTACTACTGAGAGGGCAATTTTTGCCTTTTCTTTACACTTTTCTCTAAAGCAGCCCTCAAAAGAACCGGCACGCGGGAAAACTTCATAAAATATAGCAGGTTGTTATCCGGGGGTGAACTTAATGGCTAGATAGCGGGCTAATTTGATGGTGAATAATTAAGCCAATGCTACGGGATATGAATGCATAACGATACTTGAAGCGAAAGGCTCTATTTAAAAGCAACGCTATACCTATGTACAGATTGATCGTGCCTTTATATGCAATGGGGATATTAGCCACGTGTTTTCCCTTGAAAAATAATCATTGGACACTCTGCGCTATCGTAACCAATTTCCACGGCCGTCCTTTCGTCCAAGTATACATCAACCTAAGGTTAGCTATCGTCGTCCTTTTTTCTGCCTCAACTTGTTAAACGTTCAAAGTAAATACGTTATGACGTAACGTGTGCGCCTGTAACATAATTCGGAGCATGAAAGAAACGAAAAAGGAGAGCGTAGTATTCCTGGAAAATTGGTCATTAAAATTGGAATATATATGACGGGTCTACCTCGTTTGCCCTTCTTGATTACAGAAATTTCGAATGAAAATTCTGACGTAATGTAGTAATTCTCTCGAGGACCATTCGTATCGTGGAATCTGGAGAGATTTTCTCGAGTGTAAAAATAATTTCGGAAGAAACCCTATGAATGGTGCAAGTAGATTCCTAGGTATAAGATTTGTCTGCCCGTGAGAAAAATTTGTATATAAGTTATGTATGGATTATACACTATTGTCTCTCTAAACGTGTGCGGGTATATATGATTTTTATATAAATTAGTACAGAATGAGCACAGCAGCCGTTTCTATTACATTAGAAAGAAATACGGCACCGCGTTTTCCATTCGCTTTTTAAATCTGTTTCATCCCGTAACACACATTAAACAATTTTACAAGAAGCAGAAAAACGTCAAAACTTATCGCTACGATGCCATTATCGGATTCAAGAAATATCTCATATGAAAATCTGCCGATGGAACAGACTGAACCTAGTAGATGCCGAGAACCAATATCAAATTGTAGCAGAAGAATTAGTGTAAATCGTATGACTCGTCACTGAAGATTCTGTAAATTTTTGTGCAAATTTGAAACATGAACTTCTTTGCAGTTAATAATTGGCAGTAAAGAATATTTTATATATATTTTTTTATTTTTGAATGCCTTAGACGTTGCCTTTCCTTTGAATAAAAGTTCAATGGTGATGGACATTAAAATAATGTTGTATTTCATAGACGTATAATCATTATTTTTGATAAATATTCATATTTCATATATATAGATTATATATGCCCATTTCTATATATGAATTATACACACGAGTGGATATATAATTTTTATATAATCCATATATATTTTTTTCCACATGGGTGGAAGAGGCTGGAGCAGGATGCGGATACAGGTGCGTCTTATCTTACGTCAGATCATCTGAATCTGTTCTCATTACGCGACCAGAGTAGCAATGCCGGTCCTGTGGATATGCCATTAGACAGTCGGTAGTCTACAGACGGTATGGTAACTATGTGTACTCGTAGTTTCGTTAGGAACGCGTTCCTCCTCTCTGAGGCCAAGTGAATTTCCCAGGCCACGGTGTTTCTGCTGCTGTTGCTGGCGCTGCTGCTACTATTACTAATATCATGGTACTAGTGCACTAACAGAGTCTTTGCAAAACCCAGGTGGATATTACCTCGGTGGTTGGTATACGTAGGTGAACATAGGTTAAGATCGCTATATACATATATAACTATACTAGGACCACGCGCAGGCCGATTATTTTTATGGTTTTTCCCGACTAGGATCCTTTACGGATATGTATGGCCAAAGCATTTGCGGCAAGCGCGGTTACGATACTGTGGATGCTGGTGGCTTTGAGAAAATTAGGGTTTGGTTAGGTAGTACCAGGTTATGTTGAACTAGAAATTCTTTAGAAAAAACTGGTGAACTTTTGACAGGATCTTTATAATTTGCAACATAAATGTATATGCAATTTTTATTCGATGCATTATTTCTGTCTATTGTGTAGTTATCATTGTGTGTGGGTTGTATGTAAATACTGGCGAGGTGCTCATGTAAAATTGCACTACGGAAAGGAAATTGCAATAAGGAAAATGTGCGTATGACAAAAAAGGTATATAGGTATATTTTCACAAAAAATAATAGTACATTACGATACAAGTGTCGTATGGGGCACTTTTTGGCACGGCGAGGTTAAGCGCCCGAGCGCAGCGAGATCGCTTACGCCGTGCCGCAAATTGCCGCATACGACACGCGTATCGTATACTATTTTGTAGCACGTGTGACTTAAATTCGCCAAAAAATTACGATC